>UYYF01004295.1:133484-153619 GCA_900618365.1 Thelazia callipaeda | reverse complement strand
TGAGCATGCATAAAAAATTGCCATTTTAGTTTTTGTCCAAATTAAAGTCTAATAATAATTTTCTGCTATTATTTTGATTATTATCTATGATAACAACATTCAGGCATTCTTTATAATATTTCTCATTTAATCTTAGACAAATCTTGTCAATACTATTAAATTTTTACTTTGTATTGTTTGCTTTTTTCAGATTATGCAAATTTTTGGAATTTTAAAGATGTCTAATTATCACAGCAAATTCAGCTGATTGTTAAAGCAAAACGGAATAATTATTAAACCTTGCAACGATTCTGTATTTATATTTAAGCATTAATGAAATAACTTTTATCATCTATCATTTTGAACAGATCTGTGTAATATATATATTTATACATATTTTACTGCAATATATTTAATCTGAAATCAATTGATTATCATGTCTAATTTTCTGTTATCACAAAAGGCAAGGAATAAGCAGTTTTCTTCATTACTGATTGTATTGTTTATAAGCACAATTTTGGTATTTCCTGCATGTGTCGCATTTTATCGACGAATTTGGACTCAAAATAATAATGAGCAAAAGTCAATCGCATTACTACCTGAACTTTTGCGATTTCGCAGAAACTCAAAGCAAGTTAATATTGTCAATGAAAATACTGATCGTAATGATAGCAGCGATGATTATGAGGTATTTTTGGAGTTCAGAGAAATAATTTGAATCTATGACAGTTTTTTAATATATCACCAAAGTATTAATTTCAAATTAATTAGTAGACAGAAAGTTTTTTACAGACGTTTTTTTGATTTATTGTCTTCTCACGTTTTTGTATAAAAATATGTTAGCCAATTAATCTTTGCTAACTATCACGAAATTTATAAAATAAAGAATTTTGGCACTAATTTTTTTTACTAATTATGAAATATGAAGCTTTATTGCATAAAAACCTTAATTAACACGTAGCCTTGACGTAATTTTTACAACAACATTTTGAATGAAATAATCAGTAATTAAACGTAATTTCAACCGTCTAATTCTCTTACAAAAGCGAACTAAATAAAAGTATTATCTAATCTTTACTTTTCTGAATTGAATTTATTATGTCTAGCCAAGTAATGAAGCAGAAGAATATGAAAACGAATGGGTAGCACAGATAATGGGTGGAACACGGCGAGCGAAAAATGTCGCTAAGGCAGTTGGATACAAATATATTGCGCCTGTAATAATGTTTAAATTTCTCATTTCTAGGTCAAAAGTCAAATTTATATACTTGACAAGTGCAAGGTCAATATCAGGTCTTGTGGCTGATGATGAAAATTATTATCAGACTGATTAAAATGTGTTGTGATTAATTTCAGGTCCGTGGTTTCAAGAATATTTATATCTTCTCGAAAGAAAAACATCGAAAGAAAAGAAAAGCAGATAACAAGTCTACCTTAGCTCTCCGTCATCACAAATTAGTCAGTTAACCTTTTGGGTTGAGAAGTTTGACTTCAAAATTGCCATTACTGAGCCAACTACCAATAAAAATATTAACAAATAGATTAGACTGAAACAAATATTAGTGAAGTATGAATCAACTTTTAATTCGTAAATATTTGTTTATTTTTTCTATTTTAAACTTAACAATTTTACTTAACATCCTTGTTCGAAGATTAATCTATGATACAAGTAAGGTTTAGAGATAAAATAAAAAATAATGCGCATAGTTTCAAAAATATATTAACATTATTGAATTATTTAAAATAAGGAAAAACCCAAAATTTTATTGATTTATGTTTTAATTTTGATATTTATTAAAATTAATTGCTTCAGAGAAAAATTTCAAGGTTATCTGGGCAGAACAACAAAAATCACAAAAAAGATTCAAGCGTGATATGAGTGATGCCATCAGAAGTGTTGCTAGCACTGATAATAACTTCTCATGCAATATTTTCAATGATCCATTCTGGCCTCAACAATGGAATTTGGTAAAGTTTGGTGTTTCTTTTCAAGTTGGCAAGTGATATGATATGGAGGATAATAAAGATAATATTAACATATTACAAGATAAGTCTTCGAAAGCTTCTCAAATATATCAGAAATAAATTTCCAAAATTTATAAAAAAAAAACAACATATAATGAGTAGGATTTAAGTAATGTACTAAATTAAAGATAAAATTTTAAATATGCTTTGATTGTCATTTTTTGAAATTTGGAAATGTTTTAAATCTTAAATTTGCAACAAATAACCAAACCGAGGAGATAAAAGTTTATTCTGAAATGAAGTAATGAGCTGATTAGTATTTATTTTAGTTTATAACTCAAGTATTAAAATCATTGATACTCAAATATACTTTTTGGCGCGTATTTTAAATTTATAATTTTGTTTTTTTTTACTAGCAGTACAGCTTGCAGACTAACAAAATAATTCAGAGAAATTCAAGGACTCTCAACGGCGAACTAATCAGTATGAATGTAATCGAAGCTTGGCAACTTGGCTATACCGGGAAAGGTGTCGTTGTGACAATACTGGTAGAAAAGTTAATTTCTGTACAGAAACTGCAAATGTTTTACACTTAAACACGGCATATTTGAAAAAGATCAGTAAAAATTCAGAAAATTGTCAGTTTTGATACCTAAGTTTACCTTGCCATAAATTCTGAAAAATAGTCTCCAACTGAATGAGAAAATCACTGAATTTATTACAGAAATTGTTTTGTCTTACAATTTTCTATAACTAACTACATTGACCCGTTACTTTTTTAGCATTTTCTGCAGTTTAAAAGTCGTCCAAAATAGCTTTGCAAGAATTTGTATTGCTGGCATAGTATTCAAAACATTTCTCAAATATAGATTTTGGCGCGTATTTATTTATCGTAAAAATTTGCTTGAATTTATTAAATTAATTTTCAGGATGATGGCCTTCAGCACAACCATTCTGATATTGTCAGAAACTATGTTAGTCTTTATGAACAAGCTCAGTCTAAAATTTATTTATTTTATTGCAACTTGAATTCGCAAGTGAAAATTGTTTTTTAAAATTAATTGAAGCTTTGCAAGTTTTTCGTTGAATTTATATTTTATATTAGTATTGCAATTAACTGCGAAGTTACTCACAGGACCCAAAAGCCTCTTATGATTTAAATGACAACGACAGCGATCCAATGCCAACATTTAATGAATTAAATAGGTACAACAGTCGTTTATTTATTACTTAAAATATAAATGATTTGAATAAAAATAATTGGTTTAATTTTATTGGCTTTCATTCTTTCAAGCTTTCAAGCTTAATCTTAGTGAAAAGTGTTGAAAATAAAAAAATTGAGCTCAGTCATGGAACACGTTGTGCCGGTGAAGTTGCGATGACTCCAAATAATTCAATTTGCGGTGTCGGAATAGCTTATGATGCAAAAATTGGCGGTACGCTATCCATTTTCTTACCGCATTTTGCTTCACAAAAATTTTTTTCTAACCTCTGAACTCTAATATATTTTAAAATAATCAAGTTTCAAATCCAGTCAATGCAGTGTTTGATTGAATAACTTATAAAATAACACAGTGGATAATTTTCACCAAATTTTTCAGGTATTCGAATGCTTGATGGTAAAATTACAGATAGGATGGAAGCTGAAGCTCTGAGTTATAACATTCATCACATTGATATTTATTCCGCGAGTTGGGGACCGAAAGATGATGGAAAAACGGTAGAAGGGCCGGGGAAACTAGCACAAAAAGCTATTTTAAAAGGCATTCAGCAAGTATTGCAATTTTAGTTCACGATAAGAGAAGTTAAAAAGAAGTTTGAAAGTCAAGCAATGTAATATAAGATTTATAAAAATTCGGAATTATCATAAAAATGAAAAATAGCTTTCTTATGATAACTTTTAGGGACGTGGTGGAAAAGGCGTAATTTACGTGTGGGCATCAGGTAACGGCGGCTTGAACGGTGATGGCTGTGACTGTGATGGTTACATAGATAATATATACACGTTTTCAGTATCAAGCGTATCAGAAGATGGCACTTTCCCATGGTATGCTGAAAAATGCACGGCTGTTTTATCATCCACTTACTCAAATGGTTACCAGGACAAACGTCAAATTGTAAGTATTACAACTTTAAAAGCAAAATGAAATGTGCACAAGTAATAAAAGTCAACTTTTCTGATTATAGACTACTACTGACATTCAGAATAAATGTACAACGAATTTTTCTGGAACTTCTGCATCAGCTCCAATGGCTGCGGCTATTATAGCTCTTGGCTTAGATGCTAAGTTAGTGCTATTTTAAGATTATTCTTCAGCATTATCAAGTTTTTACAACTTTCTCTACTTACAAGTGGAGAATATTGCTTCGTAATTGATGAAAGTTCAGAAGGATGAAGGTTAAGAAGGAGGTTGTAATTCTGACTGCTGATGGCAAAACGAAACAGTAATGATTGTTAGCTATCAGCAAATGCTTTTTGATTTTAATCATCAATTCTTTAATATCAGAGAACAAATCCTCAAGATAACTGCATCACATTCAAGTTTTCAAATAAAACACACTTCACATATTATTGCTTTTGCAGTCCATTGCTAACTTGGCGTGATGTTCAACACATTGCAGTTTGGACATCGAATCCAGTACCTCTTTTAGGCATTAATGAAGGCTGGACTGTAAATGCTCGAGGATTACTTGTTAATTCCCGTTTCGGATTCGGTTTGCCACGTTTTCCAATTCATTGCGCAAATGTTTACATTTGTTCTGTTACATTTCAAGCACAGCAACTCAAACATTAAAATTAGAAAAACTGATGAACATAATTAGAAAGATTTATGCATATAACAGAGATTTATATGCAAATATTAATCTGTTAGGAATTATGGATGCGGAAGCATTCGTCAAGGCAGCCAAAACATGGCAAAACGTTGCTGAACAGAATGCTTGCATTACTATTTTTCCTAATTTTTCCAAACGGTTCGTTTGATAAACTTCTAAAATCTCATCAAAATTGTTTCGACGGTTTTATGAGATAAAATGAAAGTAAATATTATTATCAATACATTTCAAGAATATATCATGCAATTATTGTTTATTTGTTGCCAATTAAAGGCGTAGAAGGTGAAAAATATTGTTGTTGTGTTAAGTGTCCATCTAGCAGAACTGTAGATTGAATATTTTTGTAAGAAAATTACAAAAAACAACCAATATTTTATTTTTGCATTTTCAGTAAAATTAACAATGGAAGTGTGACAGTAATTAAATTCCAAACAGATAGTTGCGAGGGTAAAAAAAATGAAGTGAATTTTCTAGAACACGTACAGCTCGTGCTAGACGTTTATTATCCTGTACGTGGACATCTTGCTATATCTATTACATCTCCACAAGGTAAATTTTTGTCATAAATTTTTTCTTTTTAGCTTTTGATTTTGAAGCACATATATTTTCTTAGGCACGAAAGCTCAACTTTTGTCGGTTCGACGTGAAGACAAATCAAATGCTGGTTTCTATCAGTGGCCATTTATGTCCGTTCACACTTGGGGTGAGAACCCACGTGGCATTTGGGAATTGCACGTTCAGGATAAGGTTAAGTAATTGATATTGTTGGTGATTTATTTTTTGGCCAGTGGTCAAATGCAAGTAAACAACTAACTTTCAGTGTAATCAAAACTTGTAACTTGTTTTTGATTCTGGAATTGAATTTAGTGTTGACTCTATGTGACTTTAGCAATGATTTAAGCAGAAAACAAAATTTATTTATAGTTCTAAAAAAACTACTTGATTTTTTTAATTTAATTTGTTTCAAATCAAGACTTAATTTGATAAAAATCTCGCTCTAATAAGGCTTAAATGTTCAAATATTAATCTGGATTGATGAAATTTTAATACACTGCCCCATTTTAGATGTATTTCAAACTGCAAACATAAAATGGATTACAAAAAATTTCAATGTATTCTTTATTACTTCCACATAAATATCAATTCAAATTAATACAGCAAAAAAGTTTGCCACTGATTTAAGGAATTTTGCTTGCAGTTTATTGTTCACACTTTTTGTAAGCTACATTTTTTAAGAGTATGTCGGAGAAAGCAATGACGGGTATAGTTAATAATATTACTATTATCACTTATGGTACCGTGGAAGAACCAAAGCATTACAAAGCAGGAAAACGATATAAAACTAATAACGGAACTGTGTTGAACGATCAGATTTTAAAACGTGACGTAAGTATCTTTTGGGATTATATGTTTGTTGTAAGTCAGCTATACTCGGAAAAATCTGTAGAAATCAGTTAATTGAATAGTAGAGGACTTTTAAAATAATTTTATTAACATTATTGGCATTATAATATTCAAATTTCAAAATCAGTGATTTGAATATTATAATGCCAGCAATGATAATAAAATGAAATGATTGTGTGCAAACTGAAATTGATGAATTTGAATTCACTTACATGAATAATTTAATGCATATGTATTCATATATTTATGTGCATAGATTTTTGGGTACTTTCTCGTCATAAACATAATGATATTTTTTTTAATAATACTGTTGAATAGTCGTTAATGTTGATTACAGGCAGCGATTAATAGGATGTTAAAACAAGCAAAACATATGGTAACAACCGGTTATCATCACGTAATACTTTCGAGAGAAGTGTGGTCAAATCATTCATTTTATAGAAAACAGAAACGGCAAAAACGGTGATTCCGTGGAGGGTTACGTCAAATTTCATATCATATAAATCATAATATTTATGCTAAACGCTTAATACCACATTGCTACGTCGAGGTATTGTAAAAAAATTCAGTTCACTTAACAGTTTTATCTAGATTTTGTTTTATCTTTTTGAGCTTTTCTCTTTTGTAAATTCTTGGATGACTAAAAAAACGAGCATACTGCATGGTGAATAATTTTGTAAACTCTTTGTAATAACTGTAATCTTATCAAAAATTTACCATATTATTAATGTGCTAATGACCTATTAATGTATTACTACTAATCATTTATTTAAAAATACGGTTTACAAACAAGGTATTTTGTTATGATGATATTTATTTATAAACTGAAATTTATCATATTTTTTACGCTGTGAAAAAAACTAGTAATCATGCTGGCTTACTGGTAGTTATACTAATTTTTTGTTGTATTTAATACGATATTATTTTCCTTGCATAATAGCTTGGAATATTTGTGCTTTGTGCTTTATGATTTTTGATAATCTCACTCTTTTTAACTATTAATTATTTTGCCTTTTTTGCATTTATAAACAGATCACTTTTGTTTCTTGCTGAATATTAATTAGTCTTAACTTTTGTAAAGTTCAATTTGTCTTATTTTTGAATGCAACTATTATTATAACGATAAAAATGTCTGCAAATAAAAAAGTTACGTGCAATCAAAAGTCAAATGGTACTTAATTTTACAGCGAGAAATTAACTTTAATCCATAAATAGTGCTTAGAACGTTCCCTTTCTCGTATTCCCGAGTTATATCTGAGCGCATCGTTGCTCATAGCAACACTGCCCCACCAATAAGCTCATTAACTTGTCATTCTCCTATTTTTATACTCTATCTTAGTGATATTTACTTTAGCTCTCATATATAGCACTGATCATTTTATTGTTGTATCAAACGTTTCGCTACACTGAATATGGTTTTGTAAGTCAAAACTAAAGATGAGGAACGCCACCCTCAGAGGTTGCTGTAATATTTAGGACAAATCTTATCATCTGATGGCAAGAGATTATGATTCAAGATGTTCAGATTGCCGTGAATTATAGCTATAATAGTTTTTTTTTACTAAAATCAATGTAAATCAATTTTTTAGTAAAGTTTTGAGATGTTCATGTGGTCTTACTTTGAATAATCAAGTTATTTGTGTATATATGGAAAAATTGTCAAAATGCAAGAACAAAGTTTAATTTGGAAATGTATTTAAATTTTGATATCTCACTTAATACAACTTAGCAAAAAGAGTAAAATTAGCAGCAAAATTGATAAAACTTTTATTGCATAACTTTGCAATATATGCAAAGAAATGCAAGTCCAATCTGATTAAAAGTTAAATTCAATTTGTAGCAATGGAAAATAGCTGTACAGATGACAGTAATATGGATAATAGAGTGAGGAATCGAGAAGAAAATTTGTTGGATGGCCTTGAAGAAGACAGAAGTGGGAGTGAAGAAGCTGCCGTGCTCAAGTGTCTGCCAGTGAGTAGCCAAGAAGGCGTTTCTTGCTTGGCTAAACGATCGGTGCGATCAGTAATTATCATTTGATTCGAACATATTTAGTCTAATCGCAGAAAGCATCAACTTTCATATGCTTTATTAATATGTATGATAATTATGACACGCCAAATCAAGTTTTACTCAATATTCATTCTTGAAATAATATTTTAGGGCGATAGTTTCAAATCTCAGCAATATATTTTGTTCAAATAATATTAAATTATTATTTCTGCACTGTATTTTTGATTAAATCTTTTGTTAGACAGCAAATTATCTTAGCGAGGAAATGAATAACAATTGTGCTGCAGCACTGAAATCCAGCAAAAAAACGCAATTAATCTTTTAGAGATTAATTAGATTAAGAATGGATCAATTTAGAAGGCGTTTTTTAATCACTTACATATATCTAATTTGCTGAAGTAATTAGTATTGCTTTTCAGGAGGAAGACTTACTTAGTCACAAATCACAAATAAATCAAGATAAAAAGTAATATTTTTTTAATTTAAAATTAAGTAAACCAAAAAAGTCAAACATTCAATTTTTTACATTTGGTTTCACTAATAATTATGCATTATTTTTCCTAAAACTAAAGCAAAACTGTAATTAATCATATTGGAATAAATTTTTTATTAGAATGTTAATGTTAAATGGCAAATATTTGCAAAACAGTTTAAGTAATTTTCTTAAATTTAGAAGTTTTTCAAAATGATTATTTTGAAGTTTAGTCCAAATACTAAACCAACATATCCTTCCTATGAAAAAGAATACAATGTATCTCGTACGCTTGACACGCAATTATTACGTCAACAAATTCGGCTAAAAGTCAAGCAGGAAATGAAAGCAAAACAAAGCAATGTGCTATTAAGTAAACGTTTACAACGTGAAAAATATGATAAAGTCAAACAACAATATATATCAGCAAGAAATAATGAAGAACAAATGCTGCTTGATCAGCAAATTGAGCACTCGTTGAAGGTTCTTCTTGCTGCTTACTTTTTGCCTTGATTTCTATTTTTTTTCTAGTGAATATTACTCAGATTCTTGTCATCTTTTATTGTGATAGTCATATTCAGATGATGCAGTTTGGTATTTACTAAAATTACTTTACTCAGACTGAAAAATAGTCTTTAATTTATTGTGACTAATATTTAGAAGGCAATAAATTTCAAAGATTTCTGCATTATATATTCATTATAAATAAATTCGCAACGCTAAAAAACACAAACAGCTTGGAAAACGTTGCATCGCTGATAAAACAAAATATTTACCAACGGAAGAAGTCCAGTACAAATTTGTAACCGGTGAATGTGAGCAGAATGGGAGTTTTGAAATAAAAAATAAGCATTTTCCTAAAGGTTAATACAAATTATTATTAATATTATCGCTATTTTTTTTAGATAAGCTTTATAAGGTGTTAATGACAATAATAATAATAATAATAATGATAATAATAATAAAATAATAAATATCTGTTGCTATTTCTGCCACGTCAGTTTAATTTTGTTAGCAAAGTATTGGCGACAACACTTTGTATTTGAAAAGTGAATTATTGAAATTGAAATTTTTATACTTTCTAAAGCGAAACTGAAAAAATAAGCAAACTTTAAACAACTAAAATTTAGTGAAATATATAGCCGCGCAGCCCAAATCTATTCAAGAGGTTGAACAATTCACTGCCTTATGTCGTACTTACGATAGATATGAAGATGTGATCCCTTTGTCGATTGAAAATGGAATGCAAAGGTTTGCTACCAAGTTTTAAAAAACGTTTCAAAAAATACCAAAATTTCCAAAGAAATTTCTTGATAACTTTAATTTTTACCGCTTAACTTTTTAAAGAAATGATTGTTTTGGTATTTACTGTGAATTAAAATTTCATGTGTTGAAGCTAATTTCATTTTGAAATCTTAAATGATTTTGCTTTATTCTAACAATTACTGCTACTCTTTCATTAGTCAGTAGTATTATCAATCGCGTATTGATAAAATTGAAGACTACTGTAGTGTTAATTCTGAATTTTAAATTCAGAAGAAATATTGAATCACGCAAGCAGGCACTTCTGATTAAGCGAGCAGGGATTCACTTCGTCACCAATAATGACACATTATTGGGGTCCAATTTGAGTACGATTCAAACGCCAAAACGAGTTTTGTTTTTGTGATTTAGCGTGACATTCTTACATTTATTATACCTCCAAAAAATAGATACAAACAAAGGTCAAATTTCGCATGAAAATGAAACTTTTTTTTGGCATAAAGTCACACGTTGAGCTCATTTTTCGCTGAATCAAATTATCAAATGATAATAACTTTTCTTACATATGCAATTTGTATTCATGGAAAGACCGAAGTTTTCGCTCACTTCATTCTCAGTTCTTAAGTACAATACTGTATTACACAGTAATTCTGGTGATAATATTATGTAGTGAGCAAATCTTTAGCGAGAATCATATGATGATAGTTTGCACAAGCCATATCAATATGTAAAAGCTGAAAAGTGGGGTAAATCGCTAGACCAGATCGGACAACGGAATTTTATGCAATTAGACATTGATCTGAACCGAATTGTTTTTAATTACCACTGGCTCTTTGGGTCAGAAGACTTAGTAAGCAATTTATTGATTCATAGCTCAAAATACGTTTAAGATTAGTTCACGAATAATTGATTACATTTATTCCTTTAAATATACTACTTTTAACATAACAATTCAGAAACAGTACAGTAAATAGTAGTGGAAGAAGGCAATTTTTATAAGATCCAGTTTTAAGGCAAAACTTATTAAGTAATTGCCAGAGCTTAATTACACTGTCATTCTAATTTAATATAAACTTGCTGAATAAGTAAGTGATGATTTTAGTTGTGCAGTACGATTCAGAATTTGCATAAAACACAATCTGTTCAAGCGCAAGAAGCATTAGAATTACTGAAGGAGATTGATTTGGAGGAAAGAAAACTTCACTATGAAAAGATTCTACAGCAAGATGAAATGCAAAAGTAAGTAATTGTTTCGGATATTAAACGCTCAAAAAGTTAATCACAAAGTTAAACTATTCTAAACTCACCTCAAAGAAGCATTATTTTTTGCTAGTATGCATTATTTCATCCGAGATTGTTCAAGAATTTCTCGATATATTTCAGTCTATCTATATATTATCTAGTTACTGATTGTATTAATTAACTGATTTAAAATTTTGCAAAAGTTTTCACCCCGTAAAAAATGTAATAAATTTTATAAGTAACATGAATTTAAAAATGAAATAGTTTGTTCATATATCTTATTTTTAAATAGATGATTAGTGCATTAATATTGTACTATTTAATTACTAATTGCTTGATTACATTTAACTTTGATAATGAAGTTAAATGATATGCAGAAATATATCTTAAATACGGCTAGAATTTTTACCAGACTTGTTTGAGCATTGAACACACTAATATTTAATCTATAAATTTGTTCAGATTGTAAAAGTGTAGCTTTATATTTAAGCAACTTTATTTGTTTAAAAAAACAAATATTATAGTTTTATAGCCAAAAAAATACGATGAATTATTGCAGAATAAAATTACGAATCACTGAGCTAACAACTGCTTTGCAAACAAAACAGCAGAATTACCTTCACTTAAGTGATCAAATTGAGCAAAATTGGTGTAAATTGCAAAGTTTGCGACATATACAAAAATATTCTACCACCACACTGACAGTAAAGAAGACAACGTTTGAGCAGCAACAACATATAGACAGGTTCATCAGTGCTACCTTTCGACTTGATAAAGTATAATTTTCCTTGAAAAAGTTGGCATTTTCTTTCAAAAAATTTAGTTCCCACCAAAGTAATCTTCAAAAGATGAAAGTAGTCAGCTAAGATCAGTGATGAGTAGCATTTTGTAAACTTGAATTTATTTAATATCGAGAAAATAGCAGTGAATTGAATACGATTAATTCAAAGAGTTACTTAGTGCAGTGAAGTGCGCAATGACGTGCAAACGATGAATGTCACGGATAGATCAGAGATGTTCAGTGAAATTCGTCAGATTCCCGTTCACGTTCTCAGCAACTTTGAATCTCATAAGTTGAAAAAGCCAATACCAAAAGATGAAACTGATCGAATGAATTATATACAAAAGTGCCGACTGCAATTACAAATTGAATTCAATAAGATTGTTGTATGTAAAACATTGTATCAACCGCTCGACAATCATTTTCAAGCTTATTTTGGTCAAATTTATAGTTTGCAAGTGAGGATTTGCTCGTTGACTTGTTATCTTTAATTCTGAAGTAATTTATTCATAAATGTCAAACTAATATTTTACTTGTCACTTATTTTCTAATTGCTACTCAAGTAATTCAGGTGAAAGACATACCTGAATCCGTTACGATAACAATTTTTGAAAAAGTGCCTAAAACTGATGCTCGTAAAATTGCTGTTGTTGGACTACCATTGCCAGATGAAAATCACATTACTGAAGGATGTGGTACTGTAGTACCAGTTCAGTTTGCTAGTGATTTAGTTATCGAAGGGTAACTATTTCTCCGACATTACTTTCATAGCAAGATAGTTTATGTCCAAGTAATTATTATATTCCGTACTGAATTATATGTAAGAAAAGAGATTAATTTCGTCGATTAATTTAATTATTATATCATTTTTGATCTCTTTGGGATTCGCATACTGATGAATTTGTTTCTATTTCTCGCTATTTACAGGATGTACTCAAGTCTTGGTTCTGGTAACGGTAAACCATGCATAGCTGGTGAACTGTACTGTAATGCATTTTGGGCTAAAGGTGCATTTAAGGCCAATAAACTACATCAGTTTCCAACATTTACTTTTAAACAGCAATCTAAGGCAGTAAAAGTTACCGATTTCATACCAGAAGAAGTTCGACTATGTACTGATCAAGAATTCAACAATGACATTAGGTATGATCTCACTTTTAAAAGGGTTCAAATTTTTAGTGTTTAAAATTGGTTAGTCTAGCATTTTACACACTTATAATATAATTTTGGAATATTCAGTGAATTCTTGTCCTTTTATGGATTTTGACTTGCTTAATAAGATTATTTCAGTGCAGTCGATAATCTAATTGTGTACAAATTTGTATTTTCAAAATTTCTTTCAAAAACGAAAAATTCAAAGTCACAAACCGAAACTCATCTATTTTTCAAGAATTCTCAATTCATTTTCAGTATGAAAAAGTGCAGCAAAAATATAAAAATAACAATTCAGATTGCAAGCACTACAGCATCGCAGCAAGCAAAAAAACGAAATGAAAAAACTGATACCACTACTTAGTTCTGAAATGGAGCATCAGATAAGCGATTCATACGAAAATGAAGCAAGCAGTCAATTCAGTTACAAAGCTTGGATTGACAAGCATCGTAGCACTGGTCACAGATATGCAACAATGATACGGTAATAAGCATTTTTTGCGGTGATTTGGTTTTTGAGAACAAACGTATTGATTGTAAAAGCTTGCTAATTAGACATTATTTAATGTATTAATATAATAAATTTGCCTTGCATATTTCTAAAATGAATAAATATGCAATAATCCGAGTGATTTGATTTTTTGCAGAAATCTATTTTATGAAAAAGCAGGTAATGAACAACGTGTAGAAACGCTTCAAGGTTTGGTACACGAAGAACCAATTCCTACATTTTTTAATGCATTTAGTAGTATGGTAATTTCTCCTATAATGATATCACGGAAGTTACGTCCAACACGACGGATGATAACTAAACGACAGGTACTTATTATTGAATGATACGGTTTGCAATATTTGTACCAAAAAATAAACATATAAATTAATAAAAAAATAACTTTTTAAGAGTTTTGTGACAAACTTTTCTCATTAGAATTTATTCTGGAAATCAAATATAAGATCTATTATGATACACTAAATGATTAGTTTAGTACCTTGTACAGTAATAATATATCATTTAGATAACGAATGATGTGGAATATAGTCTCGTCATCAACATCCAATCAGCCTTGAATCTTCCTGAACCTGAAACCGGAAAGTTGTTTTCGTTTGTTGTAATATCATTTCAGGTCAGTCACATTTCACTTGAACGGTATTTAATAACAACAAGGTTGCTTGTTGCATATACTGCATAACATCTGAAATTATCTAGTAATTCAAAATTTATAAGTTTTGTTTAGGGTTTGGCTGTGAAAACTTTTGCATGCTATGGACAAAACGCCAACTGGCAGCATACAGTTGAATTGAAATTGGATAGAGTTTACAATCAAAATAACGATTTAAAAAAAATTACTGATTCAGTGCATATCACAGTTTACGATCAAGTAAGACTGATTTTTCTACCATTCAAAAACAAAATATAACAAAAAATCATTTGAAAAAATTGTTTAAAGAAAATAAAACGGGGCAAATTTAAAAAGTTTATTCAGTGTTCACTACAATAAACTTGAAGACGTTTTTTTGCATATATTAAAATTTATGCAAAGAAAGTCATAAGTTACTTTGAGTCGAAAAAAATAATAAACGTTTCGAAAATTTTTCAGAGAATTCAGTTTTAAATCAGTTGAGTGTGAATTTGTAAAATAAGATTGATATGTTTGTGTTTGAAAAATATGACGCAAGTACATACTTGTTGTAATCTTTCATGCATTATTTGTTTTAAGTCTTAGCAACCGTATTAATAAAACCTTACTTTTATTTTAGGTCTTAAGCAAGCTTGATCAAGACGACCGAGAACCTAATTCAGTGCATGAACAACTGGAAATTCGATGGTTAGGTTCTTTGTCCATACCTTTCAGTACTATTTATTATGCTGGTAAAATTGATGGAACTTTACAACTTCAAACACCATTATTTCTCACTTCTTACAGGTTTGTTTCGTACCTGAAAGAAAAAAGCAATCAAAGGTCAAGAGTCAATCAATTAAAATACTATGATAACATAATCAGTTACAAATTTTCAGATACAATAGCCAGCCAACTTATTTGAAACTATTAATTGCCTTTCAACCAGCTATAAGTCCGTTGAAAGTCAACTTAATAAAATACGTAAACGTTGATGAATCTAATGAGGAAAGTACTATTTTGAAGTGTCAAATCTTTTCTACAATACTAATTAAACAAGAATCTTGCTTACAACAAACAAAACAAAGCAGTCGTTCAACTCTTTCAAAATTCACTGATATAACGAAGATATGATAAAAATTTTATCACTTTATATTCCCATCAAGTAGAAATACATCATTTTACAATTTTAGATACATAGAAAAGCAATGGAATGGGAACAAAATGCTACAAATCGTTTTCCTGGTCGTCGTTACATTAGCATAATACAAAGTACCACAGGAAAACGAGTATTGGCCTGCAGGTTTACTCTTTGCTGTGAATCATAAAAGGTTAAGTACTAGCTAAAAAGAGTAAAGCATTAACTATTTGCATACAAAACCCTTTGAAAAATGATACAAGAATTTCATGTTTTTTTAACTGGAAGATTCTTATATAAATTCTTATGCAAATATGTTATCTACTTTCAAACCAACAAATAATCCTCCAAGTATTTTTCTTAAAGTTTAGCATTTCATAGTTAGAAGCACTATGAATTTATTTTCCGTTATTTTATCACATATTTCACACTTTGTGCTCGATGAATTTCCATTCCTCTGAAAAAGTTTATATCAGTTTTGCTAGATTCAAATCAAACTAAGTCAAAGTTCGCAGTGTTTTACCTTCTATAATTATGAGAATTAATTTAAAAAGAATCGTAAAGTCATCAACTCTGAAAAGAATTTAGCATGTAAAGAAATTATTGAAGTAAAATTATCATATGGCGTGACTGCTGGAAAATGCTATCACTCATCACTGGTTTGAATAATTTGAAATACCATAGTAAGATATATGTACTATATTAGCTTACTCTCATCAGTGAAATCTTCTAGATTTTTACGGCCGATTAAGCCACCAACATCATGTGTCTTGGACAATAATGACTCATCACCACGAAAATTGGCTCATACACTATGTCAGCTAGTTTCTTGTATACCGTTCCTTGAAGATGCAGTCAATTTGCCAAAGTTTTGTGATGTATGGACCACTGTTGATCAGGTATGCTTAGAAATCAGTGCTGTAATACAAGGTACAATAAGTAATGCTTGCTATAATTGATAAGAATTTGTCATACTGCAGTATTTATTTTTAGTTTATGCAAATTGGATATGGAAGCGAAGAACATGCCATTTTGCTATGTTGTTGGCTGTTGCATTTCCATATTCCATCGTATGTGTTGCTTGGAGAATCGTTACTGCAAGGTTAATTTAGTGATAATGGGATTTTAAATTCACAATTACTGTTATATGAGCAACTTTAGTAACCATTATGGAGCAAACTCAAATAATTAACAAATCAAAATGATAATGAATAAACATCACATCTTAAGTTTATGTTTTGAAAGACGAATCAATTTAAAAACAAAATTAAAGTGAGAACTGAGCAATTATTTGAAATACAATAAATTTACATGAATAAAATATCACTAATTATTGAAAGGGAGAGCCCAATTTTCCTCTAAAAAAAACACTAACTTTATACTGTTTAAAGTCACCAAAGTTAATATTTTAGGTCCAAGATCGACATGTGTATTAGCAATGATTCCAGAAGGTGCTATAATCTTAAATGCTTCATATGGTACATCTTATAACATAAATGATCCCCTTTGTCCTATTATAAGCATTGGTACTGTAATTACTATCGGAAATCACTATGCAAATATCCAGCAACACGAACATCCTAGTCAAATGCAGTTTGATTTTACTGTAAGAGTTGAAAAGTTACCACTAGAATTTATGAATACTTCAAGGTCAATTTTAAGTTTTTTACTTTGAACTTAATTAAAAGCCAATTAACAATTCAGAAGAGTGAATAGATTACAGAAACGTAATAAATGGTTACCAATGTTTAACACCAATCAAACTGAATTAGAATCAATCCAACCAAAGCAGATAGTTTATTTGGAGATGGATAAAAATGCGATTCTACAGCTCAGAACTGACTTAGAGCGTGAAATCCGTTTGAAATTTGACCAGTCTCGTCAATATGGTATCCCACAATGGAATTTACTCGCTTCCAGGTAAAAATTTCACTTCTACTTTTCACGTTTATTATTGTGAATTAAAACAACGTGTAATTTGAGAACAAAATCTATTTCTGTTCCTATTTTCGACTTATTTATTGAAGACTCAAATATTTTTTCATTTTTCACAGTTTTCGCTATGCAACTGTTAATTATTTATTTAAAAAGTGTTAAATATTTTAATCAATTAATTTACTAAAGTCATTGATGAAATTTTTCAAAATATCAGATTTTAAATTTGTTGCCTTCAAAGGCAGAGCTTCTATATTCTAAACAAGCTTAATCGACTAAAATATTTAACATTTTCTAAATAAATAATTAGCAAATTTGTAATTACTTTACAAATTACTTTAATCGCAATATAAACAGAAGACTTCTTGCGTGCCAAACATACACAATTTCTTTGATATTTAAAACGCTTTTTCAAATTATTACTGCACTCTTTCAACAAGTCAAAAATTGAGAGCATAGATTTTAATTACTCAGTTCTTTAGGATGCTACGTGAGCTGTTAACTGAACAGGAAACATTGGATAATATAGAAAGAGTAAATTACGCTTTAATGACGCTACGTACATCATACCACGTAAATGCTGTGGCATTTCGCGAACGATACACTAACTCAAAGGCAATAATTGACAAATTACTTTCGTTGAAAATGCAAGAAAATAGCGATGCAAGTGTACAGTTTGCAGTTGCAATTCATTTGCACCCTTTCGTGAATAATATTTTGTCGTGTTCTGTTGCGATTGCTGCACTAAAACCTTTGGTAAGGTGAACATCAGAAGGTATATATTTACGACTTCCATGATATTTTCAAGAAATTTCTAAACTATATGTGTTTATTCTCAAAAATGCTTCTCAAAGTAGTAAAATTTTCATGAAGTAATCATTAGATCAGCACGCACTTTCAGAAATCTTCAAGTATTCAAAAAAACACTCATCAAATATACATATATATTTCAAACAATTTTTTACATAGAATTACTTGGATTAGATAGCTTTTAAAACTATTTGACAGTATATTATTTTATAAAAGTTACAAATAAATGCTTTCTAAAATGTATTCTTTTTTTTTTTTTAAATTTCAGTTATAATCTGATATTGTACTGAATTCTCAGACCACAAAGTAGACAGTCAATGCTGAATTGAATGGATTTACTATATACACAAGCACTTATTAAAAAGGTCTATCAAACTGTTCAAGCTGAACGATTAAGCTGGTTTTTGAGTTTAATTGGCTATTGCACAGATAAGTGCTAACTCTTAATTTTGTTCAGACAACAATTACTACAATACTTATTGTCATTTTCTGTCAATTTTTGTAAAAGAGCACTAGCTGTAAAAATATTTTCCAATCAGAAAGTTCTATTTGTCTGTTTATTTTTATCTCTTTTTCGCCACAATTAAAGTGTATATTTGTTAAACTGACAGCATTTAACAGAAATGAAATAAAAAACAAAATGCTGGCTAGAAACAAGTGCTAGTTAAAAAGAGTTGTAAATTGTACAAAAATATCTGCAAACAGTGATACTGTAAATTTTGTTTCACTGAAACAAAAAGTAATACTGAAATAGTAAAAAGATAGATGATCATGTCAACAACATTATATATGTTAGTTCTATCGACGTGAGGCAACGTACACAACTGCTTCAAACTTCATGTCATCACATTTTTCCGCAGTACACTTTCGTCTGCGAAATTCAATGTTAATTAAAAAATTGTACTCATTTTGCAATTGATTTTTATTACTTTCTTCGATAGATCGAAAAGATCTACAAATATGAGTAAATGTGAACTGTCCTCATCTGCAATCAACAATTTTTGCACCAGATAGTAATCGAATATTGCACAAGTATGCAGCCTCATATTTGATAGAGTTTCAGTTTCACACATCGGTAAAAATACTACACTCTAAGAAATCCTTTCTCATTTCAATCAGATAAAATTCAACACCAAACAAAGTACGAAATGTATTTTTATGCAGTGATTGTCATTTCAAATGAAGAGAGTGCAGGGATTGGGAGGGATGCTATAGTGATGGGTAAGAGTTGGCAAGGAAAGGAGAAAGAGAGGAGAAAGTAACGTTGAAAGAAGAAGAATTTCTCATGATGGTTTGTGCTGTAGAACGTTGAAATGAATGCTTGGTAAAAAAGTATTAAGATACGTTACACTGAAGTATTATTTAGATCTAGAGGTAGCGGAGAAGATTTTAAGCTTTCAAGCTTAAAATAACAGCGCTTGATTTCACGGTTAAGGATTTTCTGTGTAAATAATTGAAATGATTCTGCAGGCAAAAAAAAAATATTCAGACACCAATGTGTAAATTGTTACAAATAGGTTTCATATTATGTTTTCAGTAACTCATTATTCAAAGTGTCAAGAAGTAGTGTTAATAAGAAATTAGTTCTGCCAATTTTTGTTGTACAGTTTGTATGGTTAATCAAATTTTCTCAACTTATAGCGGTTTTAAAATTGATTCGAATATTATATGAATTAAGATAATCTTAATCTTTATGATTCATAATTATTTACCTATCTAAAATTTGCTTTTTACGTTTCATTATTTGGTTTTCTACGATATCACAATTTTTCCGTGTATGTCACTGCATAGATGGGAAATATTTCAGTCATTATGTTAATATTATTTAAAGGCTTGAACTCACTTTCTCCATGTCCATTTATGCAACACCATGTCGTGTCTTATATAGAAGAATTGGTGGGATTCTTCCAAGCACTTCTTCCAGTGCACTATTGTGCTCCCCTAAAGCAGCTATGGTGAATAACGGCAGTAAACGTAGTGTTACTGATGATCCTTTGTATGCTATATTATCAGAGTTCAAGGTATTCGATG
>UYYF01004295.1:117869-133474 GCA_900618365.1 Thelazia callipaeda | reverse complement strand
TTTTTTTTGAATAGAAGGAGAGGAAGTTTCATTCTTTCAAAACTGTATTAATTTCTTTATCAGCTTCTACATTTTAGCTATAACCTCTTTCTAGTTTGATTTTCATATGAAATATGAATGCGATCTATTGCTTTATTGCTTTAGACTTTTCCAGTGGTTCAAGGGTTCAATCAGTTTATCAAGGACTCTTGTAACTTCGCTCAAAATCTAGTTGAAAATGCTAGCTTAAGTGGTACTGCTCTTGACCCATTAGGTCTTTACATATGGTGGAAGCCTTCATCGTGGTATCGAGTAATGTTGGAATCTCTTCACACAAATTACGACTTATCTTGGCTAGCTACTGTAATATCTGGTAACGTTTCAAAGTTTTCGGCAGTTTATTTTATTTACAAAAGTTCCCATTAATCTCCATCTTTTCTTATTTTGACTAAACAATTCTTCATTCCAACCATTATCAAGAGCAACATCACTGGTTAGTTTGAGATTTTCTTGTCATACTGTTAAACTTTATGCTACTGACAGATGTTTGAACTTAGTTCTAATCAGTATCATGAAGTGGTGATCAAAATAGCAATAGAATAGAGGAAAAATTCGTTACTCACTCAAACTTTTTATGTGATTTTTAATTATGATACAAAAAAATTTCATCTGAATCAGTAAAATCAGATCAAAGCTGCAGTAAATGATTTTTCTATCATTTTTTTCAGCTACATTGTTAATTCGAATGGCTACCTTCTATTTACCTGGGATGATTTTATGGAAAAAAACGAGAAGGAGAAAAATCGAGCTTTCATTATTGTCTCGTAAGCGCTTGTTTAAATTATTTAGTTCAGTATCATGAATTTTCGTCATCAGTGCAATATATAATGCACAGGAAGCAAAAAAAAATTTTTTTTTGATATCTATTGTGTACCTTTTCGGAATTTCTTTTAGAAATGCGGAGTGGATTTGTGTCATGCGCATTATATTCTTCGAGTTTTGGACTTTTCATAACACAATACTGTGGTTTAAAAAAAATGGCTGATACAGTGTATGTTTCTTGCTAATCAGCTAAATTTATTAAAAAAAATAAGAATTTTATGGATTCATTATTCTGCCAAAATTTGATTACTTCTAGTTATCCTGGCTGGACTGCAGGTGGTTTATTATCGTTCACCGATTTAACCGTACCAGATCCAGTAGTGTTACCATTTGTTACTGCAATTTGTTTTGCTATCACTAGTAAGGTAATAACAAAAATTTTTCATCTGTATCTTAAAGGTTTGGTGTGTATTATTGAACTACTGACGTATTACAGTATAAAGCAGATGTCCAAAGCTCCATTTTTTTCGCGTCTTTTGCAACTGTAAATACAAATGATGAGTCACTGCATGTTAGAGTTAGAAAGGGTGAAGAAATGATGACTTCGTAAGAACTCACAGTTTTGCTTTTCAGAATTATATTTGTTGAAGTCGATATTGTTTGATTTCCAAGTGTGCTACAGTGAATTCGATATAATTAATTTATGAAATGTTTTCTCTATAGTTTATTATGCTAATTAGCCAAAAACAAATCATGATTAAGTGGAAGTAGTTATTTATTTATGGAATTATTTTTCAGAAATGGATTGAAACATTAGAAATGCAAAAAACTGTTAGTAAATGGTTGCTCGGAATAAAACCAGACAACGCCATATATCCTATTGTTGCATGTTCATATTTTGTAGCATGCAATGTTCCTTCGGTATTTCAATTCATTATTTCGTTATCAGTCTCATAAAGTTCTCATTTATATTCCCATATCATCATTTATTTATTTGTCTGGTCTATTAGACTCAGCGATTTAGGTAGTGAATTTTTTCTTATCGCTGTTTTAATTCTCACCAAAAAAGGACTGGCATAGTTTGTGACTTTTTCGATTGAGTTGTGTTTTACTGTTTTTTTTTTGGGCTAGAAAACTTTATTCTCCTCAAGTAGGTGTTTATTTAGTCATTCACTTTAGATTGTGTGTATCTATTGGATAACTTCAAGCATAGTTAGTAATGTACATGCAACAGTGTTAAAAAACCATTTTGTGCGATCTTTATTGCATATACGGCCACTAAATTCTTTTTACGAGGAATTTCGCCGCATTGAATTGCTAACCATCATCAATGGTATTTTTCGTTTCATGAATCTTTGATCTAAAAAGTACGTGAATTAATATTTTGATGGTTTCTGTCTTTTCGGTCTATGTATAGGTGATGTCTGCATTTTATCTTTCTTTCATGTAATGAAGTTTAAGAGTATTGAATTTCATTACGTAAAACGTTATCATTTGAGGTTTTTCCATTTTATTCAACTGAAAGTATATAATTAAGAATTAATTACTATAGAGGAGAAAATTTTTGACGATTGATCAAATGCTTAGTTTTCAGAATTAAAAATGAAAAGAACTGAAGTCATGACAGCAACTGTCAAAAAGAGTGACGAGGCTGCAAAAGAGTCGTCTGAAGCACGGCAGTTAAATAAACTACATGTACAAGAAACAAAGAATGCGGACTTTGAAGATGACTCATTATTCCAGAAACCGTGTATTAAGCAAGTCAACTTGTCGAATTCAAAAATTGCAAAACTGATGGAGGAGCAGAAACAAGAATCGGCTGCATCTGCCAGAGTTGGAAAATCAAAATTGTTGATAAAGTCTCATAATTCAGCTCTTGACATTAATAAAATTGTGATAAGTGAGGATTGAAAATTATTCAGTATTGGAGATAAATTATGAAATTAGTATCGTTTGACAGAAGTAAGACAATTCAGTTTTTCTTTCAAATTTCATTCTATTTTTGAAATAATTTAACTTTAGTATTAAATAAAGTCGTAATGAAATGAAAGAATATGCTTGTTATTAAATGTAAGAAGCATTGAGATTAATCGCTCATTTCATCGTCGAAAGTCTTAAATTGTTTCTTTATTTTGTTATTGTTAGTTTGTGAAGTCGTGATATAGTTTCATTCTTTTTACTAATATATATTATGTCAACGCGAGTACGTGTTACAAATCTTTCTGTAGTTTTTGTATTTTATTTTTAAACGTGTAGTTCCATTTCTTTCTCAGTATGACAATTTTTTGTCGATAAAAGCTGCAACTTTTTGATCATATTTTCCATTTGTTGAAAAGTCGATTTTACTGAAATAAACTATTTATCTGGAGCTTGCTGTAATTAAAAACTCTGTTTTCATTATTCTCGGTAGCTTGTGTCTCCTACTTTAAATTATGTATGACCCAAGCATTAGCATAATTTATTATTAGTGCACAATTTCGGTTACTGTATGTAAATCACTAATCTACATGAAGTTTGTTAGGATATTTTTCAGTTTCTCACTAGATGGAATTAATCAGTGTTTGATAATAATAATAATAGTTTACAGAATTTATAGAGATTTCGGAGTCTCTCAAGTTCGTGACTTTTCGTGCTTTGAAGAGATCTTGAAGCCAAATGAATGTAATATAATTTCAGGATGTTTCCTAGGAATCCGTTAAAGTTATTACGAATTGTTCAGGATATGGGAAAATTACCGTCTTCAGTTTTGCCGTCAAAAAGACAAGGTGAAAAGTTTGCATGCCACTGGGTTTTAATTTTGCAAAATAGATATATATCATTTATTGGAAGAGGTCCTTTGTCAACTGCAGCTCCACCTTTGTCTTCATCTTCAGCTGAAATACCAGTAAATTTAATTCCGTTGTCAAATTTTTTCTTGTGATATGTAATTAACTTTCGAATAGATTTATTCTCGGCAAAGTGATTGAACTTGGAAATGCTGCACATGTTAAGTGTTTTCAGACTTCTACGGTAGAAGCATCACATGCTGGAGATTTGGAGCTTATTAAACAATTGGAGTTAGGGTCCGTAAAGGATTTTAATTTACTTGATTTTCTTTGGGGTAATTCATTAGTCAACGAATATGATCTTTTTTCATGGTGGAGCCCGGCGTCGTGGTTCCGAGTAGTGCTGGAATATGTTCATTTTAATATTGACTTACCGTGGTGGTCAACTGTTATGTGCAGTAAGTTTTAGTTGTATTATAGAGCAAAATTTTTTCATCGCTCATAGATTAAGATATAGATTTATTTCAGAGATTTTAAGCTTTTATTTGCGAATTTCTGTTCAGTCTAGTTATATATTAATCAGTATCACATGGAGGTTAATCTTCTTTTCTGCGTTATTGATTCTGGTGCGTAATTGTTTTCTGGCAATCTCGCTTTACTAAATTGGCGTTCAGTTCTACTGTGCTAGTTTTCGTTGCTTCGTCCTCGATCAATCCACGGTGCTGATCGAATGAGATGGTTTCGAGCGTCTTCTTGAGCACTGTCGAGTGGATATGTGCCTCCACGTGATCAGATTCACTGATTTCCTTCGCGTAACGTTTATGGAAGTTCGCTAGTATCCCACCCCAAGTCATCACATACGGAATTATTTTTGTTGTGCTTTTCATCCCTGCCCCGAGTTTATTAGCTATGAAATCATATTTTTGCTTCTTATCGGTCTCGACTGCTATCAGCCTGTCTTGATCAGTGATGCCAATTTCTGCCAGGCATATTTCGTGTCGTTCGTGTCGTACGCAAGGATGTTTGGTCGGTCCGCCCTTATTCTAATTTTAGTTCTTTACTCATATGTCGACTCCCATTTCCACGTTCTCATTAGCGCCGATTTCCTGAATGGAATGGCCCTGCATCTGTGAAAATACTTTTTGACTAGTATCATCTTGTGGGGTATTTTTTCGGAATCGTAACCACATTGATGAATTTGACATTAAGGCATTTTGTATAGCTTTGCCCGAGCAGTGTCACCGTTGCATGTGTAAGTAAATCCAACAATCGAAAATTCATTATTGCCCATCTTGTATAGCTTTGCATGATGGGCTTTCTTCTCTATTTCCTATACAGGAGCGCTTTCTGGGGTGCTTTTCTACGATGTTGTATTTACTTTGAAAATGAAGCACAATAAGTGCTAAAAACTTAGTCATCATGCTGGGTTCTTCGTTCCTTTACACTCTCAGATCCTTCAATGAGCTTTTCACATCCTCATCTTTGTTTTGTTGAAGAAAACCCCAAGAAGGACATAACAAAGCAGGCGATCAGTGTACTGGATATAGCAGAACTGAGTGCCGGACTAGTACAGCGAGAGTGGCGGAACACGACCTAACGCAAAAAAGTAGACAGCAAAGAAAAATAACTTCCGACCTGCTGTACATGATATTTTTCTATAGATATAGATATATGTATGAAGTTGCCTTTGTATTTCAGCAACAGCTAGTTTGCGATTCTTGATGTTATTTGTACCAATTGCCTCACATAGACTTATGGGGCGAGTACAGTTATACAAACAAGAAATTGATGAGTATAAAAAAAAAATTGAATCAGCTCAAAAAAGTGGAAACTTTTTGCTAAGTTAGTTTTGTTTTCTCTATGACTTACACTTTATGTTGTAGAATAAGCTTTCAATATCAACGCTTCATCATTTTACTTTATTTATTTTTGTTCAGCAATGCAAGCACAAATGGAGCTGAAAGATTTTCTAAAAGCGAAAGACATCAAGTTATATCGGCAGTTTTTAATCATGAGTCTTAATGCTAGTATCTTCATGACCCAATTTGTTGCCGTCAAAAAATTAGCCGATGTTGCGTAAGTTGAAATGTTCGTTACTGACAGTGGAACTGTCTCAAGTATTTAGACGGAAAAGATAGGAGTTGTAAGTGCTTATGTATCAATTTCTTTCAGATTTCCTGGTTTGAGTACGGGTGGTTTGTTTTGGTTTAAGGATTTAACTGTACCTGATCCGTATTATTGTCTTCCTCTTATTTCAGCTATCACTATTGCTGCGGTATTTAAGGTAAAAATTTCCTTGCAGTTTCATTACTGTTGTATTCTCTTGGTTGCTGCTTTAGTTTTTCATAAAATTTACAATAGCTTGGGGCCGAAACTGGAGGTACTAATCAAGGCATCAATCCTCAATTAATGAAAATATTAACAAGAATGGGTCCAATTATGGTGTTTGCTTGTAGCACTAGAGTTTCTTCGGTAAGTCTTTCTAAGTTTCAGTTTAACATTGGATTTTGTTTAAAGTTCCTCTTTCGTTATTCACAAACTATTAGTATGTTTTTCAATGATTTTCTAGTTTTGAATCTGAAATTTTTGCCACTTCATATGATTCATAGTTTCAGGCTATATCATTATATTGGTGCACTTCAAATGTAATATCTTTATTGTTTTCTGGATTATTCAAATTTTCCGTGGTGCGGACTTTTTTAAAAATACCTCAATTACCAGCAAAGCAAATACAGCCATACGAAAAAGTACTTGGCCGAGATATAAGTCAAATGTTTTCTAGATAGGTTTTTCGTTTCTACTTTGTGTAAATGACACAGGTAAATATGTATCTGTGTGTCTTATAAATTTAACATCGTTTACTCATTCAGCAATATTTCTTGTCTATATCACTTTTTTTTCAAGCAGAGCAATGAGGTAGCAAGTGAAAAAAAAACCGTTGCTGCAAAACGGTAAAAAATCTTGGAAGAAATTGAAGTAGGTTTTTTACATGCATCCATGGCATAAATTTGTTTTTCTTTGTTAAAAAAGGGGTTTAAGCATTGTTTTCATATGTTCTTCATAATTTTCATATAAAAAGCTTACTCACTTTAGTGATGAGGAAACAAATCAAGTATAAACAGCGATCGATTTAAAAAAGATGTTGACTAGTGGAAAGTCGTGAATGTCATTGAATGGATCAAGTTATTTCCTTGTTTTCTACATTTAATTCATTGTTTGAGTGCATGTTCAAGAAATTCTCAATCAGACAGCTTGCTAGGTCATTTTTCAGACAGGTTCTTCGTAGGTCAGCTATGTAGCTTTGATAATAGGTAGAGAATGCTGTTTTTCAATGAATTTGTTAAGTTTGAAATTAATATTTCTTCTAATATTGAATATTGTTTTTCTGTAAATTTTGTTAAAATATTCGCCAGATTTTTGTGTTTGTATTTATTTTTGCAGCTGACTTTATGATTTGTGTATTGTAAGTTATGAAAAAAGGTAAAGATATTTTTTACGTGGTCTGGTTTCTTGCAAGTCGCTTTATACATAATTTTGAAAGAATTTTCATGAAGGATTCCATTTGGTTTTTATCTGTTATTTATTTGTTGGAATTTATCTTTAGAACAGTACGTCATACACATGTTTGAAATTCCTGGTGTCTGACCATGTTGTAAGTCTTTGCGATTAGTACATGTTTTCTATCGGAATATAAATGCATGACTATGTCCGA
The DNA here is from genome assembly GCA_900618365.1 of Thelazia callipaeda. Classification (NCBI taxonomy): domain Eukaryota; kingdom Metazoa; phylum Nematoda; class Chromadorea; order Rhabditida; family Thelaziidae; genus Thelazia; species Thelazia callipaeda. The sequence continues at coordinate 126,196 of UYYF01004295.1, read as the reverse complement.
TAATGATTTTGCCGAAATTATATTAGATATTTTTTGATTTGTTACTCTCTATTATGAGACCGCGTGTAGGTTAGTCAATGTCTGGCAGAATCTGTTGTTGAAAACATGACTATTTTTAGGTCTAATTGAAATACATTTTCTATTGGTTGGGCCACTTTGTGATGGTCGTGGCTCTTTATCTGAGAGCATCTCGTTTGCTTATCAGTCGTATGAACTTACCAACTGTTTCTACTGCAACTGCTACATTATTACGCAGTTCATGTGTCCATTTACCTGTGGTTGTTGGTGCACGGCATGCATCAACTGCTAGAGATATCTTCGTTCCTGCTCAAGATGCATTAATGGTTTGTCGTCTAAATCTAATTTTATGTGGAAAATATTTGGGGTATCATACTTTGTACGCTCAATCCAAGCTAGTTCAAGTGAAAATTTCGGATCAAGTCCTTGCATGTTTCTGTATTTCAGATCTTTAACCATACTTTTTACCTCTTTTTCTATATATACTTATGTTCGTGCTTCTAATCTAAATTATATATACAATGCATTTTCAGAACATACCGGATATTCCAATAATAGTTGTGCCTTCCGAAGTTGCAGCTAGCTCAGGCTTTCGGTTTTACGAACACTGGCTTCTGAAACTTGATATATTAGATGTACTGGGTGTAAGTAACTCGTCTATTGTAAATAAAATGGGGATTTTTTCCTGGTATTCTCCCGCCTCTTGGTATCGAATTGGTTTAGAATTTGCACATAACTGTTTTGACTTACCTTGGTTTGCTTCTATTATATGTGGTAAGTAATATGAATATCTCAGTTACAATATATTTCTGCAATATATTTGGATATCTCAGTTGAGTTAAACTTTGCTGGCATTTGGTATAAAACGCTGAAAGTTTTGAGTAAATGAACATTTTTTAATTAGATTAATCATTCAGGTTTTTGGGTTTGCACGGAAATAAAATTTGGTATGTACATGTTTGTAATCTAAATTGGGCTCTCAAATCAGAATATATCAGTTCATCATTACCATATCTTTTACCTTATTTTTGCGCACCTCTACGCTAAAATGTTTTTCAGTCACAATATGTTTACGTCTATTACTTTTACGAGGCACTCTATTCTTGCAAAGATTTACATCTAAAAAGATATTACATGATGAAACATTGAAAATGTTTGCTGAAAAAAAGAAAGAAGCTCGGGAAGTCATTCGAAGTGAAGCATTATGTTAGTATTTTTAGTTTTGAATACACAATTTAAGATCTTATTTTGTTTAATTTTCTGATTGTTCTAAAAGCTTCTTCCTGAAAATTCTGTAATTTTATTCACAAACTTTATTAAGATGGAATTTAGATGATACCATGTAAGTGAATGATAAAAGGTGGAGCCACATTCGGTTTATTTCTAGCTACAAGTTTTTTTTAACATTATTTTTTAATTCTCCTTCTATCAGAGTTCAAATGGATTCCGTCATTCCCTAATACAGTCTCTTCTGTCATTTTCTATAATTTATTGTTTCAGATCGGAAGATATCGCACGATGAAAATATATATATTGATACCTATAATTTAAGATCTTCTAACAGATATTATTATTTGGGTTTAAACTCCATTGTGTTCCTTTCCCAATACCAAGGAATTACTTTAATGGCTAAAAAAAAGTAGCTAGTTTTGAATTTTGGAGAAATGTTTATGATTTGATGATTTCTTTATAGTCGCACTTGAGAAGAGTTGGAGATAAAAAACTCTTAAGTTCTTATATTAGGGGATGAAGATCATTTGTAAAGATAATTATAAGTGTTGACTACCTTATAAGTTGTAGTCGGAATTTTGTAGTCTCTGTTTTAAAATGTCCACTCTCTTTTGTTACTTTTATTAAGAACATTGCAGTTTTCCTGGCTGGAATACTGGTGGTGCTTTATCTTTTCTAGACTTGACGGCAACAGATCCTTATTTTTTGGTTCCAGCTTTATCAGCTCTTCTTATTGGATGCACGCTTTCTGTAAGTTTTCATTGGCCTTTACATGAGTACATGATTGAGCATAGCTGATCAACTATGATTAGTTTTAACTATGTTTTAGCTGGGGTACGATCCAACTGGCGTTGCTTCAGCAAACAAATACGTAAAAGCATTCAAATATGTAGTACTACCTGCTGGTGTTTTCTTTTTTAGTTCAAGAGTTCCTGTAGTAAGTTTATTGTTTCTAAATATCAGATAATAAGGACGAAACTTTAATTTGTGAAAATATTTTGCAGAGGTTGTTACTACGCGCCTACTGGAATCCATAAATCATGATTCCATGTTTCGAGTATTTTTAATAGTATTAAATTCTTTGTAGTCGAAATATTCGTCAATAACTTTTTTTTCTACTCTGTTAGACCAAATTTTAGAAATCTAAAAGATTAGATCATCTGCAAAGATATTAGTTTTTCAAAAGAAAATATCACTTTTAAGTTCCCAGTTTTTTCATTTTAGGCAGTTTCAGTATACTGGTGTTCCTCGAATCTTTTCAATTTAGTGCTTACAACATTTTTACGTCTACCTAAAGTCCGGTATGCTCTCGATTTTCCTGTGAACATGACGCAACCAAGTTCTGCCTCATTCCAGAAAGCATGGAAACGCGCATTCGGTAATGTTTCAATACATAATTTTAGTCGAAGATGAAAGTTATAAGCATTTTTGTCACTAAAAGAACCGTATGGAAGTTTTGAAATGTTATTTTGTAATTATTTTAGCTTCCAAAAATTATGAAAACCTGTCTGGTAGGTTTTTAATGAAATTAGTTACAGAATACGGAGCAAACCTTCATTGTGGTATTCTTTTGAGATATTTACTTTTGTTTTTACGTGTGATTGTCAGGTTGGAAGCAAGAGAAAGAGAAGTTAGCACGATCGCGACCGGTACTGTGGGAGGTCATTCAACGACGAGATTTAGATAGATTTGCCAAGGCCAGCAAAGTAGTTGTACCAAAAGACGATTGAAAGTCATGATATTATGAAATCTAAAAATGAATTGTACTACTTATTTCAAATTTTTTTACTGCTAATAAAATTTTCAAATATTCATAAGAGTTATTCATTCCCTTTCCATCTTACTATGGCAAAAGATTTTTTTGGATTTGATTTGGATCGAAGGTTAGATCAGACGAAAACTGATCCATCCATTGGACGAAGACAGTCTTCATCGTATTTATACAAATAAACAGAAAGTTCAATACCGAGCACAAATCGTAATGAACTTTTGATCGAATATTAAGATCGAATGGGCGAAGTTCATGTTGCATTCACTGGTAATTTGCAGCATGCCATGATATGAACAAAATATTAGAAAATTACTTTTACAATGCTGTTGAAATGCTAACGCAATAATTTCTTCACGAATCACTTATTCAGGCGAACTTTTTATATTATATAGTGAATTAGACGGTTGTACTGTAAAAGTCACAGAGGAAAGGGATGTTAGACTCCCGCTTGTTAGTCGGGAATCACTTTTATGCGTCAAATCATCTGTTAATAAAAATCATTTATCTAATGTGTACAACAGAATTTCCTATATGTATAACCTGTGGGCGTTATAGAAGAGCTCACTGTAAAAAATTAAAGTGAGTCCATTTTACGACTTTTAATAATAAAAAGTTCTAAAATGGACTCACTTCAATTTTTTCGCTTTCTAATCATGCATGTCGGGCTGTGGGTATCTTCAATTATTACTGACAAAAATATGTTAAATTTCTCATAACTGATGTGACATGTTTGTTGAGATTAGTTGCAGTGAAATGTGTGTACAATTTCTTGGCTATTTTTTTGTCCCCTATATATCACATACAAATCTCAGGAAACAGGATACCACAGCGAGGTTTATCAGGATACCGCGATTTTATTCACAATGCTAACAATCGTAATCAGCTTCCCTGGATAGCAACAAGGTTCTATGCTTGCTTTTCCGTGTTCTATCATTTTCTGGCTGTTCATTTGTTATACATCCCCAACTTAACTCTTAAGCAACTTGAATGGGATTATATATTTTTTCCAGTCAACTAAATCCCCTCTACGAATAAACCTTTGCTCTCGCAATGCTTTTTACGACTACAGAAAACAAAATAAATTTTTATCGCAGTTACTTTTGCATTTGACATTCCCAAACACCTCTTGCTTTTCTGCTAAAAGAACGAACAGCTTAATTAGTTCTCACGTGATAGAGCAGAAATATTAAATGCTGAAAATTACTGAAAGCAAAACTGAGTCTTTCTCAGCAACCGGACATGAATAAATCTTTTAAGTGTGTTTTTCGTACTTGTGAATCAGATAATTTTCACGGCTGCAACTACGCAACAACAAGTTAATTTAAACGTGACCTTCATTCTCAAAAGAAGATACTATCTGACTGCTTTTTTGCAGCAGCTAACTCTCCTCTTTGAGCTAAGTTTTTCAATAAAAGCTCACTTTAATAAAAAAGTATGGATGTATTGGAAGTTTCAGTATGCAACTGAGTAAAATTCGAATCTCAAGTTTCGAATACCTTCCCCCCTTCCACAAATTTGCTTCATTTGATAATTATTTACATGCAATGAAGATTAAGTACTTATTACTATAAAAGTTTTTATTGATAAAGTAATTTAAATGATAGATTCAATTTACTCAATTAACAATCAGTATTTTACTTGATAAGCATAATATGAAATCACTTCATTATTTTCAATACTCTCGATAACTCTTTTTAGCACAGGTTCTGAGGCCATATCCACTGCGACTCAGTCTCTCTTGCCTTTCTTCGTTACTTTCTTCCCCAATTTTGCTAAATATAAATTTCAAAGTTGAAATAAGCAATCCGAAATATATCAAAAATACTAATCTTTTATTATTTTTGATTTTCTTCTCCATTAAATTGTGTAACTACCAGCTCTATTACAACTTTAATGCAAATAAACTCACTTAAATTTTATATTAAAAAAAGAGATTCAAATTTAAGCCTCCCAAAAAATTACACCACGAAATGTGGTCAGTACAACTTTTCCGTCCACATCTTTACTTTACATTCATTGCTTGCTATTGACCTGTTAAACGTGAAATCAGTGTTGATAGAGGAAACTATTTAAATTTGAATTTGCTAAGTGACTTACTTATGTGTAAGTTTATGCAAATGATTAGCAAATGTTTGAAAAAAAGACTGGCTTTTTTAGCTAAATTTTGTCGTTGGCAATCAAAATTGAATGAATCTTTTCAAATCAGATTTTTATGTAAATATTGGTTTCTGTCGTTAGCAGTAGAAGTTATAAGGGTCTTATGCTACTAACTTATGTTTATTACTAATTGTCTCATAACCTTTTAGAGTTTATAACCTAACATTTGCTAATATATGTCAGTCAATCGTTTTATAAGTTCTTCAATCATTTTCTTGATTGAACTAATTTATAAATAAATCATTGACGACTTAATAAAAAAGACAAAGATTTCGATTTATATTTTTTGAAGCTGAATATGAAAATGAGAATAACGATTAACCGTTGAGAAATAGCAAGGCTAATATTCGTTGATACATATTCAGGATTCAATTGAGCCTTTATGTTCTCCGATAATTCGGTAATCAAATACTCTTCTTGCGTCAATTCATGCTGAAATTGTTCAAATAATTTAAAACAAATATGAGAGAAGGATATAAAACTTGTAATACGAATAAAAATTATTACAAATTTAATAATCAGTTGCAAATAAATCGGATGAATTAAAAGCATTTCGGATATTTGGAGCAAATCATTTCCTTGGAGAAAGAGACTGTATGCTGTTAGCATCGGTTTTGAGCACGGTTCATACCGATCATAGATGTTTACAAAGCTAAAAAAGTAGCGGATAATTGAGATAATCATTGAATATTAAATGGAACTTCATTGAAGAACTAATTTTCTGACTCATTACTTGCATTAGAGCTTTGTTAATTTGAAACTAATCGTAATGTCTTATGTATTACTTTAAAATATAGAAAAAAAAATAGATATTTGGGAAGAAAAATATTTACTACAATCTACATTGTAATTTTAATTTCAGTAATCGAAAATTTTTGCTTACAGAGATCAGTCCAACTGTGAGTTAATTATTACCTTGCATTGGTGTCTGGCAAGTCACTTATATTCACAATTCGTTTGCCACATTCACGTATTGCAATTTTTGCAGCATTTTCTAGTTCATAAAAGTACAGTGAAGCCTAAAAACTCAAAAGACACTGATAAAAATAGCTTACAATATAATTGAGAGAAATCAATTTATGATAAAATCATTAAAAGTTGACTTTTAATCAGTGTTAATTTTTGTTAACTTGAATTGAATTGGAATATTTACAAGAACATGTATAGTTAATAAATAGTCATATGCGAAATGAATTAACTACAACTTTTATAGTTTGTAGATGAAGGTATTCTCCAGAAGGTAAACCAAAGTATTGCGCTACTATCTTGTATGACCCAACAAAGCTAATTGTTCTCAAAGCCTCCTTGAGGACACTGTCGTCTTCGAGGTTTTGGCTTGTTTGTATTCTAAAATTGTTGAAGCATTCATTTATCACTTTTCTTATTACTAATGAATTACAACTTATACTCTAAACTGTTGGGTATGTGTCGAAAATTGCATCTCAATTAACCATATTGCATTTAAAAATTTTTGATTTCAGCATGTTATTGCATAAGTTAGCAAAAGAATTTGCATAATTTAGATGTTTATTGTAGAAAAAAATTAAGAGATTACTTTGCTTGCGAAGAAGTGCTGGCTTTCGGATTCATCAAATCATTATGTATACTTTTCTTTTCAATATACCATTCATAAAGATCAGGTGACAAGTACCGCTATAAATTTTTAATTTATTCCTCACACTTCACGTACTATTAATTAATTAACTTGTGTTAGAAATTCTTTAATTTCATTATTAGTTTTATAAGTTGGATGAAAACGATGCTAAATTGAAAGAGGTGATCAACACTTCCAGGCTTACACTTTTTAATACTAAATTTTGTCAAGCAGCGTTATCAGGTTACAAAAAAATTCATCAAATGCTATTAGAGCTCAAATGTTGATGAAAGTTACCTTCAGAACTTCCTGTATTAGAGATTGTTCATTTTTTTGATCTGGGGTAAGCTCCTTCTGCATTACAGGTTGTTTGGCAGGTGAAGATTCTTCATTTCTTCGATTTGGCTTTAGTTTTTTTACTTTTACAATCGGATACAATGATAACTCACTTAATATGCTTATCTGCAAAAAATCATACAACTCGGATAAAGATTCATAAAAATTCATTTTTTAAGAGAAATTTTTGCATTTATACAATGATAGAAATGATTGCTGTACTGTATGAAGTCCAGTCGTTGAATTAGTAGACGGAAGTTCAGATTCATTTTTATTTGTGAGAAGTTCCACCATTGTTTTACTTTTATTTGTCTTATCACTGAGGTCCTTTGGTTCACTTTCACCTGAATCACTGTCCTACAAAAAAATTAAAAACAAAACAAAATTAATATTACCACAGTTTTAAAAAAAATTAACCCACTATAAAATTATCAATAAATAATGATTTCTGAAGATTAGCATCGATCTGAAAACCAATTTTAATCAGTCAAATTTTAATATTTTAAAACTTAATAAGACCTTAGCTTAAAACTTTCATTTGCTTTCAATCATTACTAAAACAAAAAATTAAAATTTGCATTTACAACTAAAATCTCTATATTTGATACTAAGCAAACTGCCTTCAATATTAATTAACTTACCAATATAAAGTTATCAATTATCAATTTGTCAGCTTCTGAGAGAACTTCATCACTATAATCTTTAAAGTCAGTTGTTGCTGATTCAGGAACAGAATACAGAACTGATGGGACTGGATTCTGTAAACGAATGCATACCACTTGTTGAGCCATTTAATAAAATCTTATCTTACTTCTAAAGTTCATTATATCGTTGTATCACGTTCATAAATTTTAAAATCTGATTCAAGTGCTGAATAAAATTTCAAGCAATAAATTTAACATTTCTCTGTATATATATTAATAAATTATGCTTTCCATCTTTACTTGATAATATCCACTTTCAGTCATTGTAAACTGCAATGGCGCTATGACTTCTTCACTGCATAGTCGCTTCCTATGAGATAATGATGATTCCAATTGATTTTTATCAGAATTCTGTAATACATATTGATTATACACGTTTTTTCTTACATCTTTCATCGATAACTTATTTTTGAAGAACTAAAGTAATTGAAACTTTAAGTAATTTGTAATATATTTACCGAGCATATACAGTAATAATTATATACATTACATTACTTCTGCGCAGTCTAACATATTG
>UYYF01004295.1:97289-117817 GCA_900618365.1 Thelazia callipaeda | reverse complement strand
AGACAGAAGAACGTATTTTTGTTTGCTAGTATACATTTTAAATTCACTTCTGCGCAGTCTAACATATTGTGAATGCATTACTTTTTCTCAAAAACAAACAAAAATGAATGATCAAAACTTTCAACTTCATGAATACTGCTCGGACTGTGCCGTTTTTTTGCTGACAGATCCAATGGATAGTCACTGCTTGTTGGATAGTTCTTAGTGCTCTCAAAATACTCTGTTCATTTATGGTAATGACGACTATTTCAATTACACAAATTACACGGAATATGACAAAAAACGTATTTTTGTTTGCTAGTATACATTTTAAATTCAATAAAACATTTTGTTAAATAAGTGTCAAATGTAATGAATTACCTCGTAAAAGGTAGTAGGTGAGTTTTGTTTTTTAAATTTCAGTGATAAATCTATCGGTGTATAATCATTCGTCTAAAATTAACTTTGAATGCTTGACGATATTCGTACACATACATTTAATAATTAAATACATTTGGTATTTCTGGTAATACAAAACTGCTGGCTGATACCAAAAAAACTGGCAATACAAAAAAATGAAATTTAAATTTACTGTGCTTTCTGCCTGCAGTACTGAGAATTGTTGAAAATGTGTTATTGTTAGCCATACCCAGATCATATGATTCATTTTTAAGTAGTATGCAAGTTTCAATCTAAAATGAACTAATCACATCGTCCTAACTTTTACTGCTTAAAAAAATCTTGACATATTAAGAGAAGTATGAGAATATATTACAAACTGTCATCTGTCAAACATTTTTATCTTTTATACGATTGACTACAATTTAACTTCATCTTTTATTCATAAAGTCAGCGTACACTTCTATAAGCTGATTACATGAATTGGAAATTCTTAAAAAGAACAAAAATCATCCTACCACTGATTTGAGCAACTAATGCAAATATGCTTGAAATGATATTTTTGCAAACTATTTTTTTTATTTTGTGCTGCAAAGATGGCTGTTTGATAGGAAGCATTTTCAAAGTGCCAATCTAACCTTTGACATTGATGTTTACGCCTTTTTTCAAAGTTGCATTGAAAAAGGAAAAATTAATCCCTTCCATTTTCTATAAACCACATGCACATCTCATAAGTTTTGTTTGACAATTTTTGAACTTAACTTTAGAATACTAACTGCTGCTTTTATTCAGATTTTTCGCGCATTTTCATACAACGCTTGAGTAAGCTAACACTGAGCTTTCTGAATTCAATCGAAATGAAGCCAAGTTGTAGCGGGCATTATCATAGAATTAAAAACGTAATTTTTTTGTTGCTGTGCACAAAATTACCAATCATAAAATGCATTGATAAATCGGCTTATTTCTTGCATATCAAAAATATGTGCCTGAAAAAGTGATCAGTTATTTATTACTTTGTAAGTAAAACAATTTTGTTACAGTTTATAATTTTTTATTTCAAACCGTGTTAAAGTTAATCAAAAATGTACATCGGTAAATTGATAACTTTTAACTTTTAACCTTTATGGCCATTTATAACGATAGCAAATTTGAGTGCTAAAAAATGGTAGAATATACGTATAGCAATGAAACGAGTTGTGAATTTGTGAAGAAAGATTAATTCAATTATCTATTTGCAAAAATTTAGTTTATTTCAAGTAACAAATGAAAAAAATTTCTCAATTACTACCAGTACGAGCAAAATAAATTAGTAAATATCATAATAGTTGGAATGATAATGTGGAAGAAACTGATATGAACCCAAAAATCATCTCTTATGGAGTTAGAGAATATCGCTTCATCACGTATACATTTGCGATGCTAATTAATTAACACATTAAAAATGATAAAAAATTAGTTGTATAAATGCTGCATTAAAAGAAACAACAAAAGTAACAGTAAGCAAACTGTTTTAAATATTTGGAAGCCTTTTTTCTACAGTAATAAATTTTAATAAAAAAGTGCAAAATACATTACAAAGAATATTTAATGCATTTTTTCTTGTTAAGAAGAATTTTTGACTTTAGAATCTACAAGTGTTTAAACACTAAATGAGTTTTAAAATTGTGAAACCTCAAAGCGAGCATTTTTACGTAAACGTAAAAAAAATTTCTCAAAATGATGGAATAACATTAATAAGTTACGTAAACGTAAAAATGCTCGTTTCGGTGAAGGAATATCGCTTCATCTGATACTTCAATTTGTGAGATATAAGTCTTTCAGATATAACATTTCTATCATTTCTTGATATTTTTTTTACATATTCCTTATGTAGTCCATAAAAATTTTCAATGCCACTTCATGTTTTAATTTTGTCTCCACTTTGGTACTTCTTATTACTCAGCAAAAATACTATTCTGAATTGTACACAAATGAGAACTGTTGCACAATCTCGAAAATATTGCAGTGCTATCCTTTACTCTTATAAGTTACTTCCACATTTGTTCTACATAATAGCCAAAATTTAACTTTTTGTTTTGAAATTGCTTGACAAGTAAGCTGTTCAGAAGTACTCAAAATGTTGGAATAACATTAATAATCAATTAGGTTATATTAATATAGAAAGATGACAAGTTTATCTCTTTAATGACCTAAAGCTTTCCCAAGCCGTAAAGGTGTGTTACGCAGACTAAAGAGAGTGTCACGTAAACTCGAACTAACTTATACCACTGATTTTATTTTAGTTTCAAACATTTTGGAAGTAAACTTCAAAAAAAGCATTTCGAATCAAAAACAGTCAGTAAGTGAGTGATAACAATTATTTAATAGTTTCTATAAAATGACAGTATAGAAAGAAGTTTTGTAATGTCAATTATTTTGTTAATTATTTCAACGTTCCGGAATCGTAAGGATTAATGTGAACAATTTTTAGAGGAAATAGTTACAAGCAGAAATTAATTGTAGTCCTTTGCTCTAAATTTTTTCCAGCATTCTTAGATATGATTGTAAGGTTGGAAAGAAGAAAAAGAATACTAATATTAATACAAAAAATGCTTAATGAATCTGTCTCAACGAACAGAGCTACGAGAAGTACTGCAAATTTTTATTCAGAAAATATCCAAGATCGATTGGCAGAATTTATGTTGCATACATAAGTAGTAATTTACATGTCAAATGACAAACAAAACAATAAGCAAATTACTTTTACAATTCTGTTGAAGTTGCAACAAACACTTCTTCAAGACTCATTTTCAGCTTATTCAGAAATAATTTTCATATTGCAATAATTGAAACTAAGTGCTTTCAAATGCTCGAAAAGAAACGCAGTGAATTCCAGAAGATTGCACACAACAAATTGACTGTACAGTCTTGCATTTATATCGTAAATTTGTAAGATATTTTGGTTTCAACTTTGTGTCACAAAAATTATGATGCTATTTGTCGTTGGAAGGGATGTAAGTTTCATAGGGTTATTATTGTCCTCACAAAAAATGTTTCATGAAACTGTTTTTAAAATGAAGTTGACACAAATAAACTATCACTCCGATGAAAATAAAATTATTTAAAAACTTAAAAAAACAAACTGATTGCTAATATCATTTATTGCTGAAATGTACTTATCAACTATACAGTTCAGATCTGCTCCTGTATTAGTATTTGTGAGTTTGCTCATCGTGAACTCAATGACGGAAAACAGTTGATTCCGCAGTTAATTTTCAGGACAAATATATTTGAAGTTTGTATTGGGAAAGGAGTTTTTCGTAAATCTCAATTTTTTAGCTATACTAAACAAGTAAATCTTTCATTACTATTAGTTAATCACTATATAAACTGACACTAAACAAAAGGCTAACACAACTGTGGCACCGGAAAGTACTAATTTAATATTTTCTAATATATAAAGTGGTGCGTAAACATTTATCAATGTACAAAATTTTTCCAAAAATTTTAGCTTATGCAAAGTAAAAAATCAAGAGTAATTTTTATAAAGCTTCCGAAATATTTTATTGATGTTGAGATTTTTGTTTTTGATGACTGCAAGAATTAAGATGACTACAAAAAAGTAGATAATTTATGACCAAAATTAGCATAGTTGTAGAATAAATGGAAAAATGAAAATGACAAATTTACAATAAAATGTTAATAAAGATGACCATTTACAATATAATTAATAACAAAGATAAATGTATTGTTTTACTGATATGATATGAATTATCAGAGATATTGATATGACTAGTGGGATAGAGTAAAAATAACTTCTGTGTTTTCTTTGCAAATTGTTGCTGGTGAAGTATTAGTAACAGTAGATTGATACATTTTCCGTCGGGAATAACGGCAAAACCCGTGTACAGAAATTGCAAGTAAAGTTGTACAAGCGGAGAAACCCGTCCAAATGCTTAACCATAATTTTGATAAGCAGTATTGTTTTGGTGCTACAAATAATGATATAATTAAATTAAGCAGATATTCAAGAGTAGCTAACCAATGATTGGTTACAAGCGACAAAATAGCTAAACTGAACTTTGTTATCTCTCTAGAAAATAGAACTCGTTTTAACAAATTTTATTAATAATTTGAGGAGATTTTCATAAAATCAATGTAACTCTTTGAAGTCAGTAATATAGTATTATTGCATCGGTTATACAGGAATTTATTGAGACAAGTTCATACCATTAATCAAACTGATATGTTGCTTACGATCGGCTTGATAAATTGTTGAGTTACAATATTTATCTTTACTATCACCAAAGCAGATATCAGCATGAACATGTTGTTGAGATAAGGCATGATCGCGCCGTTTACGAATAACTTCATCAAAAATTAAAGCATTTGTCGACGAAGTTACCAAATCCGGACAAAACGGAGGCTGTAACAAAACCATACTTTTCTGATCAAAACTGAAAAGTTTGAAATGCAAATTTTGGTTTCGTGATCAATCATTTAACCACAAGTTATCAATTGAGCTATTTCTAACTAAACAATCTAAAAAGAATCGATGTATCATTTTTTGATTGATATGAAAGAAAATCCTACGGATGGTATGCTATCGCAGTTACTCAAACCGGATTTCATGTCAGGAATATCAGTACATATTTCCATGAAGCACTTGATACTAAGCTGACTGCTATCCGGTACTTTAAAGGCATGCCAATGTACTCGAGCTGTATCATGATAGGTATCGTAATGTGGATGGCTGAAGATGTTTATATCCGTTGAGCATCTGAAAATGACACATTCAGTTTCGTGTTGGTTTGAAATTATAACAAAAATTTGAATAGTTTCACTCTAGATATAACTCAACTTTTGTTTATACTTGAACGCTAGTAAAGAAAATTAATTTATGCAATATCACTCACCCACGTTCATCAATTACTTGATATTCCTCATCACTTAGCATATCTCGAACCGTACAGTTTCGTACATGAAATCCATAAGCATCTGAAATTGCTAAGAATTAAAAAACTGTATTTTAGCAAGTTGATAACACTTCACACTTAATGTAATACAATGTTAATTGGAAGTTTCTTCAAAAGTGATCAAAAACAATACACAAATTTAATGCAAAATTTTTGAATGTTCAAAATTTGAACATTCTGGAATTTTATAGTACCAAAATGTGCTAAAAAAGGCAATAAAACTAAGAATGTTTGCATTTTAAAATGTTCATTAAAAACTGAAAATACAATTACTTTTTCCACCGAAATAAATTCAAAAAATACTGCATATAATGAAGAATGTGGAAAGTATAATATATGTTCTGAATTATTTGCTTGAAATCACCCGATTCAGGTATCAAACTCCATTCAATTCTCATTGCTTGTCCTAGACTAACGGTATCCACTTCGGTGCCATCATCACCATGACCATGCTCTTGTTCAGTGACGATTCGCATCATGCATTCCGGAATTGGTGCTTTCTGTTGTAATTTTGCTGGTATCAAATGCAATCTAAATAAAAAGTATTGCCAAATAGTTATCAAGTTCCTATGGAAACTTGAAAAATTTTGTTGAGAGCTGCAAACTGACTTTTTCAATTTTATGTAAAACATGCTATCTTGACTCAATTTGTGTCAATTTTCATAAACTTGATATCTGCGAAATTATACTTAGAAATGTATTTTATTCGCGAAATGTGTAAATGTGAAAGTTGTGAAATGATTAGAGAAAACATTGCAACTTCAAGACGAACTAAACATAGTTTCATGAAGGATTAACTGATGAATCAAAAATGCTTTGCTTCAAAAATAGGTAACTTACTCTTCTAATGCTTCCTCAATACGCTTTGGTATTTGCTGTTTTTGATAATGTATTTTTTGATGTAAACATTGAGCGATAAATGATTGCACAGTGCTAGTATTATTTTTCTGCTGAAAAACAACAACAATTTGCATATGATACTGAGTTTCTGCTCGTTGTTCACCTGAAAATCATTTGTGCTAAGATGAAATTTTGTGATCAAACATTTTTCTTCACTACATGTAATAATTAACCATTATAATTATATACTATTATGCATAATAATAAAAAGTACGTGATCATAAAACTTGTGCTTGAAATACACAAATATAAGACAGCAATGATCAGTTGGGCTTTTCAAAGTTAAACGTAACTTCAAATATGCTTATGTTAAGTTGCAAAACTTAGTGAAGATTATTTACTAGAACAATAAACGAAACTGAGAAAGTTTGGTTAGTTTTTCATAAAAAGTACCGATATTTCGTATGCCACACTCTTCGTAAGGCAAGCTTACGTTAACTACAGTTGCTTCATGAAATATGAAACGACATCTGCAAAAAGCAAAAGAAAATTTCATGAATGTAAGTACTCTGAAAAGTTGAAATTATTGGAATCTCAGACAGACATGGATCCCTTTTGCGTGCACTACGCTGAATTTCTATGATTCAATTCAGCAGCTGCATCATTACTTTCAGAAAAGATTAAATCAATTAATTTTACTAAAAATAGAGACAAAAGAAACAAAAGTTAGGGGTAACACAAACTGAGGAGAGGATTTTCGATCGCGAGCGAAAATCTGCCCGCTGAATGGGAACAGTGTAGTAATGCGGAATTGTAAACCGTTTCCTTTACATACTACGTGAGCTTTACCTGGAGTTGAGGTGAAAAAAAATAAATCTTGAAACCAATTCAATTAATTGAATTATTACTTTTTGCTAAATTACTTCCTTGATAACTGTTAACAAGGCAAAAAATGAAATAAATTCTACTATTCATCATTAAATTCTATCTAACCTTTCGATATCAGTAGAATTTATAATACAAAAGAACTTAAATTGTTTAAATAATAATGTGATATTTACAAAAAAAACATCAAATTTACCTCTTAATCTATTAGGAACAAATGCAATTGGCGCAGAATGGTTGTAAGACATTGCTGAAATTTTCTGATGTGCTTCTTGAGAATGTATTGTCGGAAAAGTATGCCTAAAAACTTTTGTATGCATCTTACAGTATTCAAGTTATTTGAATGCTTTGATCATTTTCAGAAGGTAAATACAAATTCAACTGCATTTACTTTTTGAAGTGAAAAAAAAGATCAAAAGTTTGGAAAAGACATACGCTAATTCTTTGCTGTCTTGAACAGTTATAATATCACTTGTAGATTCAACTGATATATTATTTTCAGGTATCACAACTACGCTAACATTCTCAGGTTTGTCAATTCTGGTGCTAGGCGTAAACTGTGCATCGGTGGTTTCAGTCTCGAACTGATCAGTTGTAGTACTACTTTCAGAATCAAAAGTAGTAGTGCTACTTTCAACTTGCGCAACTGTAGTACTTCTAGGTTGGACTGTTGTCATAGTACTTTTGGGATGAACAAATTTAGTAGTACTAATGGGTCGAACCGTCGCAGTAGTAATCCTTTTGAGTTGAACTGCTGCAGTACTAATTTTAGTTCTATAACCACTTGCAGGTTTAACAGATATATTGCCACTCTTAAATTCAGTAGTTATGGTACTACTTTCAGGTTTAGCAGTCGTATCATCACTTTTAGGGGTAACACTTGTCGTACCAGCTTTGCCAGCAATTTTCAGTATTTGTAACTCGTGTTCTTTTTCTGTTACTTGAGAAACTGGGATTGATGGCATATCGGAAATCATGGGTGTAACTTCTGAAAGTGTCTCAAGATTCAAGTTGTTTGGCAATACACTTGTTTTGTTACTATACGAGTCAATCTTGGTTTCTTCCTCTATAAACATGAAATTTTCTTTGTTGTCCTGAAACTCTTCCCTATCTTCTTCTTCTTGAAATGATAAAGGAAATAAGGTGGAGGTGGTCACATTTTGAGCAACTGCTAGCCTAGATGAAGTCTGAGATGTGGTGCTTGAAAGTACCATTTCAGTTATGTTTTCAGTCAATGTCGGCAGTGAAGTAACATTAGTGACCGTTTCATGTCTAGTTGTTGATTTATAGTCGGCGGTAGCAAATATTACTGGATGTAATTCAGATTGTTCACTTCTGCTTTCGCTACTCATTGATTTTGACAAAAAACGAGACTGCGAAGGATATTCACTCTTTCTCTCGCTGTTTGATAATTTTGAAGTCAAATGAGATTCTGATGGTGGTAATGGAATGATCGCATGCTTTATGGGCTCATCAGTTGGTGATGGATACATTTGTGCTTCGGAATTTGACTTTACTTTACTCTCATCACTCGTTGATCCACCTGCAGTTTAAATCTATTTCAGCGTTTTATTTTTCATTCACACTAATCTTACTTGAAAAAATTATTGTAAACCTACTAAGAGCAGTCTGAAACTTATGAGTTCTACGTCTACAAGTAAATATTTGTGGAAAAGAGATAAATCATTACTAAAATAGGATGATGTGTTTTCTTCCATGATATTTGGCGGCTGCTTTTGGTCACCAGAATAATCAAGCACTGGCATCGCTGCTGGTGGTAATGGTGACTGCTTAGGTTGTTCTAATTGATCATATCCATAGGTTGGCGAATAAATAAGCGTTTTTATCGGATATTCATCTGTAATTTACTATTATGTTGCGTAATGTTTCTTTACAATAGCCATGGAAGATTTTTGACTATCATAAATAAAGAATACGGCAATAATTTTCAAAGCTAGCAAGTGCAGTATTTTATTAATTAATTTGATTAAAACACGTTTATCGCAATGACATTATGAAACTTGGATACCTGCGATATTTGATTCCATATTAGATGCAGTAAGCTTAGCAGCTGAATATGCACTCACATCGATGTTATTCTCAGAAGTGGCTGGTTTTGGTGCTTTGGTATCGTTTTCTTTCAAGTTATCCTCTGAAGGATCCTGAAAAAGGATAAAAACTAAAAATTATTAAAGTATTTGATAGATTTGGATGTTGTATCAGATAGCAAGCGAAAAGTATAGTAATGGAAGTTGCCTAGATCTGAAAGATTGCGATTTTTTCATTAAAAAGTGTTCAGCTGGAGATCATTTGGAGGCAGTACTAGAAGTACCATAAACAGGAAAGTCTTGGAATATAAAGAAACTACTTGGTGAAATCTCGAAATATGTAAATCAAATCTAGACATAAAGTTTAACAAGTAGAGCATTTTAGGTATTAATTAACGTGGAAATGAGAGCTATTTTTGAGGATATGCATTTTGAATTTTGAAATTTATTTTGAATAAAACTGTAAGATAAATTTTGAAATTACAACTTGTAAACAGTTTAATATTGATAAGGCAGAATAATTTTTTTATCAAAGAATTTATTATCACCACAATATAGTGTTTCTATAACTAAGTTATTAGCATTATAAATTTTCAACATTAAATTTAATTTTTAAACGCCATTGATCTCACTTTTTTGTTTTTTCATATTAATTTGCTGCGCAAAATGATTTCTATTTTTTAGCATTTATTCTTTTAATTTATTCATAGAAATGTGTGCATACATCTGTGTAAATTATATTTTCATAAGTAAATAATTGAATAGATGGAAAGAAATAAGAACAGATCCGGTTCAGTTAATTAACCACGTAAATACTGGTCCTATCAATCATTTACGTATGAGTAAATATCAAAGTCTTTATGTACTCTTTTCTTCCATTTTTTTTCTCCTTCTCTCTGAATTTCACTTTCTCTCTTAATCACTCTCAATCTTTTTCTTCCTTAATCTGATCAATTTGAGAAAAATTTTATGTTGAAAAGATGTTAGTTGTCATTCGATTTATTTGATGATCTGTTTTATGCTCCAAACAAGAAATGCTATGCTCCACTTTCAGTATAAAAATAAATACTAATTCAAAATTACAAGCTGGTCAGATCACCTCTAATCTTTCTTACTTTCTAACAAATGTCTACAATTCATGAGAGAAAATTACACTATTTGGGATTTCACTTACTTAATTGTTTTATTCTTTCTTCAAATTATTATAGATGTCAAATCGATTATTGTTAAAAATGCAAAAAAAATGTTACTCTCAAGTATTGTATTACCAAATGCTATTTAATTTACGCGCCATTTTTAAGACATGCCAGTGATTACTCAGAAAATTTGAACTCTGCAATAGTTGACCAAAAAGTTAATTAAAAAGCTTTGGTTCAAAAAGAACAAAGAACCGTGTCTACATCATAAGTTACAATAAGATGCTAAAATTAATCAGCAATTAACAAGCTTGAAAAAAAATTAGTATTTAAAAAAGATTCTGATAACAGTTGACGTAATCATAACAACAAATCAGTTCCATCAACTGATTTATTTAAAAAATTTTTAAAAAGACTATTAGAAGAATTTGAAAAAAAAGTAAGTGCGATAGAATTACATTAATAATAAGTAACTATGACCTTACGGATATAAAACCATTTTACGTTTCTATGACACAGAAAAATTTAACAGTATTTGCTACTTAATTTTAGTAATCAAATTTGACTTTTTATGCCTGTAAATAATAAATAATAAGAAGAAGAAGAAATTAAAATAATGGTAATAAATTTGTTGGCAAGAAAAGCAATATCAAAAAACTGTATTATATAATGATCATTGCATTGACAGTAAGTAACTTGACTTGTTTCAAATGTGAGCAACCACAACAAAATATCTTTCCTTCGAATTGTATTTTTAATCACTTTTCTGTCTGATTTTTTATTCATGCAGCATAATTTACTCCCAAAATTACTTGAACTTATATCGAAGTTGATGTAATGATATGATTTATATTTCGAAGACTTGCATAAGTATTTCATTGTATTCACGCACATTTACTTTCCTAATCAACTAAGCCTTCACTAAAAATTTAGTGCTTCCAAGTGCTCTAAATTCATAACTAGACTATTTAGAATTTATACCAGATAAAGTAGTGCAAAATAGTGTGACTTCTGGCTACTACAGTTTGGATTCTGATAAGTTTAATCAAACTGATGAATAAACTTTGTTCAACAATCTCTAATATATACATAGTTGAATAACTACAAAAATCTGATAGGGCAAATTGTCAAAATCACATTTTGGTATATTTTGCTTCGGAAATAAATATCATGCAAAATACTATTGAACTGTAAATATTTACACTAATGGGGGTAATGAGGATAATGAGGGTAATGAGGGTGATGAGGGTAATAAGGGTAATGAAAGGGAAGGGAGGGATTGGAATTTGAATTTGAGGTTTGACCTCAATGTGATTAAATTAAATATTGTAAAAATTCTACTGATATTAATGAACATAATGAAGAATACTTACTAAATAGTTTTGAAAAAAATCGGAACTTTGTTTTTATTGCTATTCTATCTGTTACACTTTTTTGATAGTTTGAATTACCACAAAAATTACTTCAATAAAAAGTTGCAAAAAATGTGAGATTAGAAGTCATGCCAGAATCCTTTGCGGATATTCAATAAAAATTAAGAGTTCATAAGTGCATTAATATTTTTATTGTTGGAATGAAAAGCAATGGAAAAATCGCTGATTTGTCTTGCATCCATTTTGAAGACAGAACAAAAAGTAGAAGTACTATTAAAATAATCATCTGAATCTTTTAGATACTCTTGCAATTCAATCATTAAATTTATTATGGCAAATAATGATGAGAATGTATACGATTTAATTTAATTTAAATTATGATCTTCTCATTTATATCAACTATAATAATACTGTTAAGTTAATTGATTCCAATAGATATTTCATTGGTCAATAGGGATAGTGAATCGGAAAAACTGAAAGTTTTCAATTAAAACAGCATCGATATTCGTGGAAGTCCAGGAATTAATTAGTATTACTACTGATAAACACTATCAATGAAGTAAAATTGGAGAATTAAATATTGATAACTGATCAACATTACTGTTCAAATTTTTGTATGAGCGTAAATTTGATTAAGACTTATTTCAAACTATTATATTCCGCAAAACAAACTATGAAAAAACGTTAAAAAAAGAAAAAATTTCAGCTTTGATTATTCAATTCTTTGACCTCAAATTATTAATTATTCAAAGAAAGCTGAATGAATGAGGAATTGACTATTTTCAATACAAATTCTCATCGAATATTTGTTTCAATTCATTAAATTTTTTTATATTAATACCAAATCGAAGTAAATATTCTTTTCAAATTAAGAGTTTCTTTATTTTCTCGGAAAAAATGTTAAATATTGACTCTTATTGCAAGTGCATGCATTCTCGTTTCTTTTGCCATAACTCTTGCTGGTTGCTACGATATTTTTACCCATGAAACCTTTTTTTGATTATTATTATTATTTTTGACTACTTGTTTTATTTTCAAAATAAATAAAAATAAACCAATGGCCTTTTCACTGTGTTTATTTACTTACTTTATTAGTAATTATGATAGAGTTACTGTGAATACAACAAATAAATTTTGTAACCTATATAAATTAAAAATGTAAAATTACAGTGTTTTGCTACAAAATTTACGATTCCGAATATGTTGTAATTGAATATATTTCTTTCAAAGTGAATAGTTTATCCAATAAATTAAATTAGTACTTTAGATTGTAGAAAAATAATTGTCACGAATATTTTTCAATTAAAATTAAAGCTTTTTTCATATTACTTCTTAATGAATAACAAATGAATAATAAAAAAGTGCATTTGATTGATATATGTGCATTGACTCTTTTGTTTTTAGAAAAATGAAAAAAAAACTTGACTTTCTGAATTTGAAAAATTCAATTTGAATTTTTCAAAAAAAAAACAGCTGCAAATTTTTTGTGCGAAATTTGGTTCAACACTAAATCAGTAATAAGTGGTGGTACTACGAAGGAAAGAAAAAGTGGTAAATTTTTTCAACGAGCTGCTCAGATATAAAGAAAGTGATGGATTTCGTTGCTTGAATTAATTTTATCCATAAAATTATTTAAGCATTTTTTTAAATAAATTGTGCATTTCATTAAAGCATTAATTTCAAATACTTTTTTATTTTTGGTGATTTATTTATTTTTTATGCAAAGTTTTGATTAAAAAACGATAGATAAAATCAAAATACTCAATGACTTTATCGTTTAGCAAAATAAAAACAATAACTAATACAAATATATTTGACAAAAAGCTTTTCAATATGAAAGCCAATAATTATTACAACGTTTTTGGTCACACAATGGTTTAACAGAACAAACAGGCAAATTAAATATTGCTTCTTTTGAAGGAAAAAATTATGCAAAAACAAATAATTACAGATTTTAACGATATTTTTGACCATTGTAGTTTACTAACGAATAAATTACAAACTGTTTTTAAGGTTTAAAAATTCAAAAACGTTGTTACTCGCAAGCCAAAACAAGTTTTTTTAAATATAAGTTTTATTTTTTTATTTTTTATTTTTACAAAATTGATTAATTAATGGTAATTTTGCATTATGAGAAAACAATTTTAAAATATTGTTTAGCTACGTCTTTTCAGAGCAATCACATTTTGTCTGCAAAATTGTTTTACGATTTTTAAAAAATAATTATGGATATTTTACCTCATTGTATAACATTAAAAATAAAAGACCAAAAAAGATAGATACATGAAAAAAAAATTGTTATCAAGTATTATATTATTAGTGTTGATATTACTTTGTATCAGAAGAAAACTATTCAAATACAAAATTACATTTTTTCAAAATTTGCATCTCAGATTTATATAATTATAAAAATTGCAATGCAATTATCAGTTATTCTCGTCCAATGTTTTTTTTTTTCAAAATTAATATTGGATTCATTATACAAGTAATAATCGCGCACAAAAAAAAGCAAAAACAATCTCACTTTATTGAATTCATTTTTTTTCCAAATCGCAACAATAATGTATTTAAAAGAAACAGCTTTTCTATGATAAAAAACTTGAAATTATCAGTAATAATTAAAAATGTTAAATTATGCGATTCTAAAATAAAAAAATGTTTTATGTTTGCTTAAAAATAACAAAAATGAGAAATTCTGTCCAAAAACTTAGATGAAAAGATGATTTTTTCAAATATAATGGATAAATTTAACATTCATAACATATACATTAGGACAGATATTACTACCTATAGTAAAAATTAAAACATACGTGTGTGTATGGTTCATAATTTGTAGTGTAAGTTGGCGGTTGCGTAAAATGTTCAGTTCTATGAGCATCATAATTAGAATACTCAGGAATGGTAAAAGATGACTTGACAGGTATGTAAATTTCTGGTGCAGGGAGATATGATGACATGCGTGGTGGTGACTGAAGTGAAGCATATGTTCTACGACTTTCCGGTGATCTAATCATTTGATACTTATTGCTTTCATGACTATCAGAAAGAGCAATTAGGTGTTCAGAATTTGTATTGCTTTTTTCATAAGTATCCAAGAATTGCGTGGTTGTTTCAATAGGTTGTATAAAATCCGTTAACTCAGCACCACCAGCGAATGGTGGTGCAGTTTTACTAATAGATGAGATAACTTTGGAATCATCACCATATTGAGCATCATTTTTGAAGTTTTTGCGTAATTCATAATAAGACAATGCATGAACTGGTTCTAATACTCTGGATGATTGCATTTTACGCCTGACAGTCTTCAAATCAGTGCGCAAACTGGATTGATCCGGTACAAAATCCGATTCAGTGTCTTCATTATTAGATTTACTATTACTTGCAGGAAAAATATTTGTTTGTGGTGATAACTGTTTTTCTTTTGTCCTAATCACTTCTGCTTCATGCAATAGCCTAAAATTATCACCATTATTCAGCAAACAATTTCCAATACTGCAATCGTGTGAATAGACAGATTTTGGAATATTTGGAAGTGATGGTACTGGGCTGGTTGATGAAGTCAGCATATTTAATTTATTATGGAAAATTTGTTGTTTGTGATCATCAGATATTGCTACGAATGAAGGCATAAATTGATTAAAATGATCATTACTAGTATGAAATGATAGATTAGAAGGTTTATCTCTTTTCAGAACTGAGAGAATTTGCATAGAATGATCTTGACTTTTTAAATGATCTGATTTTTTACGTCTTTCTGCCGTAAGATCACGTAATCGTTGAATAGAATCAGCATAAATAGATGATGACAATTTGGATCGTGTTCCAAATAGCAAAGCTTTTCTTGGTGTAGCATGATATAGTCCAGAAGCTGATTGCAATGGAAGTTTAACAGCATCCACCTGAGGCAATGTTATCAGCGTTATCAACCGGATAGTTGTAAAAGTAATGAGGATAAGCCGGATCAATCCGGATACATCCAGATTGATCCGTTGTTGTTGCTGTTGATATGATAAGGAAGAAGAAGGGTTGCCAGACATTGCCGTACATATTCCTCGCACTATCGTCCTTCTCCACGATATCATAAACGGAACAACGGGGGGAAACGTTAAAGAGATAATTAAATTTTCAACGCTCTTTTCAGCCCTAACAAACTTTTTCCTTGTTTATTTTTTCGTCCAAAATTTCGTTTCTTTTCTTGTTTATTCCTCTTTTTTTTGCTTTTTTTCCGTCTAAAATTCACAAAGTTTCTCGTTGAAATGCGTGAAATGGTTCAATTTGCATAGCGTTTACAAGTAGCAACGACTAATCACAAAGTTGGCGGATGGTTACAGCTACCATACTGAACGAATATTATGTTGTGCAAATGAAATAACATACGTGAAAGGATGCCAAAGTAAATAACTTGAGCATTATAATGTTCACTTCTTTTCTTGCTTCTTAATAGTGCAATTACTGATCTCGATATTATCACTTACAATGACTGATATGAATAAAGTTTATAAAAATCAGTAATAGCTTCAAGTTATAAAAAATTGTTGAATAAAATATGAATATTACTGTTAGTTAAATGCAAGATTTCTTAAATGCAGTAGCGCGATAGCACGTATTTTTCGTGTAGCAATCTTTTGCCAAGTGAGAATAGTAGCGTTAGAAAAATGAAAATAATAAGTGCACTTCGGAATTCGCTTCCAGATGAAACTTCTCAGAATGATTTTAGCTGAAAAAATTCATTTTTTCTTTCCGACTTAATAATAAATTTATAACAGCTTTATAAAGACTAAGACTTGTAATTGCCATGAAAACAATAATTGCATAATTAACGACGTATGTCATTAAATATTTCAATGGGAGGCAATTTAAATTATCACTTTGGATGGATGAGCAAAATGGACTAGATAAGAGAAATGTAATCACAAGTAATATCAGTCATACAATAGAGGTGATAATTTTGATGATTAAATAAATTGTTATCTTCGTAATCACAAAAATGTTAATTAGAAAAATGAAATAAATATGCAAAAAATAACAATGTATTACATGAATATCGCAACTTTGTGGAATGATAAGGTAATAGACTACATGATAATAATGACTGTAATGGCGTACATGATATAAATGGTGATAGTACAGAAGTGGATAAAATCATTTGTCGAAGATGGATAGATAAGGTGGGTTGGATAAATAAATTGGATGATGTTGGGGAAAATAATACACTGGACGAAATGGTGAAGGAGTGGCTGTCATACGAATAAACCTAAAATTTTTAGATATTTCTCGGTGGAATTCCGAGCAATCTTTTAGAAACAACCTGACACCTCCTTCTTTCACCCTTAATCATTGCATCACTACGAAAACGAAGAAGAAATGCAGAGAAGTTGATAAAAATTTCATGTGCAAAAATCTCTTTATCAATTTTGCTTTTATTTGTTATCCCTTCCGTAGAGTAACTTACTTAATTTTCAGTTTCTCTCACTCATATCGCTGTTATAGTGGCATGTATTTTGGTCTTATCACTGTTATCATTATTATTATTAGCTCTGTTACTACTATAATTTGTTGCCGCTAATTTCACCACTATTATTTCTATTATCTTTACGCTTACTATTACTAATCTTATTTTCATTAGTTTCATTGCTAATAGAAGTCAGAAATTAGTCAGTAGACAGTTTGTAACATTACTTCCAAGTCATAAATAATAATTGATTATAATAATAGCAGTTTCTAAAAATATACAATTATTATCAGTATTAATGGTATATTAATTTTGTTTTTAAATGGAACAGAAAACGAGCCAAAGTTATCATCAGGAATGATGCTTAAATACTGACGCAGTGATTATAACAAACACAAGTTCTAAGAATAATATGGTAGTCACATTGTTGTTGTGCTATATTAAGTAACAAACTAAAATGATTTTGAATTTGCATAAATTAATGACTATTAGGCGGGAATATATTTGTTGAAAACTTTGAAACAAAACTATGCTATGATTGATTATGATGCTCAGACAATTAAAAAACATGCTGGCTTCATTCAGCTTACTATAGCGTGAAAAGTATTCGGAAGTGAAAATTAGCAGTCGTAAACGATTTACAAATAGTACTATTTAAAAAGAATAATTAAAATTAGCAAGTCAGCTCAGACTGTATGGAAAAAGTTAGCACCAAAAAGTAATTGAACTTTTTGCGAAAAATGCATCAGAAGACTGTTTGGTAGATAAGTAATGACGAACATGGCGAAGTTCTTAGCAAATCTTTGATGATAATTAAATAACAAATGAATCATTTTATGAGTGCTTTGGAAGTATCGAAAGGAAACTGAAGGTAAACAAAGAAATCAAAAATAGATAAATAGGGTGAAAATTTAGGTTGCAAAGTTAAGTTCAATATATAATTTTAGAATGAATTGAGCTTAAATCATATCTATCTATCGATCGATCTATCAGTCCACCATTTGATTAGATTTATCCCCATTTGTTCATCCGCCCATTCATTCATTTATTCATTCATTCATGCATTCATCAAATCACTCATTCATTTATATATTCATTTATCCAGTTATCACTATTGTGGATTTATCTGACCTGTTGTTTTATATCCGGATGACCGGTTCTATTCTATCCACTTTATCCAATACTACTCTTATCCAAAATGCAAAATTTCTGCAAATTTTATCAAGTAAGCATAACTAAAATAAAATAACTATCTTAGTATTAAAAGTTGAAATTAATCAGCAGGCAGAAGTTTGATACTTGCTATTATGATCACAACATGCTTTGTATAATAAAATAAATTATTTGACCATAGACTGATCGAAATTATTTTATATTTTTCTCTCTGCTTTATATTAGAAAATTCAAATATATTATCACTTCATGAAAGTAAAAAATTTGAAAGATCGGTCTAATATAACTGCTTTCCTAACATAATGAAATTCAAAATTAATTCGAATAGAAAAAAGCATTAAAAGTGAATTCTCGACAGTGACCTATTAAAACAAAAAATTAGTCTTTTCGAATTTTTTTTTCAGTTTTTTCATTTTTCACAACTTTCACAGCTTTGGAAAAATACTATACAAAAGATATTAGTTTTATTAGTAAAAAAAACAACTAAAATAATGCAATTTGAAGTATTTATTTATTTATTTATTTTTCTGCTAACTTTGACTTTACAGAAACATAATAGATAATAGACAATAGCAGATGGTAAAAACTAATACTTAGCAAGAAACTAAAGAAGAAAACAAATTGGATAAGATCTATAATAAGAGTTAATCGTTCATTTATTATCAAATAAAACAAACAAATTTAGTTTTTGTCAAATAAAACAAACAAAACTTGATTTCGCTCTTAAATCCATGCAAATGTATAAAATGACAAAGGCAAAATTCATTATTTTAGAAACAAAAAAGCTGCAACAAAAGAGAAACGTCGCATTTACTTTTTAAATTTACTGAAATTTTAAATACAAATATGCTTTTTATAAGTACTGACAAGTCACAAATTATGAAGATTTATGGAGAGAGATATAAGCAAACTTTTTATAACAGTTATTTCTGCGTTATTTTTGACTACTTTCTTTTGTATTCAGAAAAATAAGTGATACAAATCAAATTTAGTGTAATGTCAGTTAGAGCATTTGTATTGTTGTAATTCATTTTTTTTCCGTCAATTTCGAACTTTTTTTTTTCATTAATATCACCCGAATTAAACTTTAACCTTATTAATTAAAATAGAAAAAAACTTAAACATAACAGATTATATTTTTTGAAAGAGAAGGGAAAAATTTATGACAGGAAGGACTACAAATATGACAAATTGTAATATACACTTCTGTGGCAAGTAAAACAATTTGAAAATTAAAATAATGATATGTGAATACTGAAAAAAAGGCAGAAAAAACCCTTGTAATCAAATGTTGTAAATTTAAAAGATTTATAATGCATTGTTAATTTCAATGGAAAGCTAAAAATGCAACGATTTTAGTTGTGATTCAATTCTAACTTAAAGTGAATGATAAAAAATAAATTCATAAAGTCAAGCAACCGATCAGATTCTAACAAAAAGCAAATAAAGGGTGTTATTAACGCTGAGAAGCTGGCTTTGAAGAATACATTGAAAAGATGGAAGTTTAATTTCAAGACAGTAACTGCCTCTCCAACTATTTACTACTGTTGCTTCACTTGTTATTATTCTCAATCTTTTTTAATTACCACATTTGGGGTTGAAGATGAAAAATTGTTCATCACAATAGTTAATTTTGAAAAAATTGGTAATTATTCTCAACATTCATTCATAAATGACAGTAGTCTTCATCTATTTTCACTATCATCTACCAATACATAATGGTTACAAGACAAGCAATATGTGAATACTAAAAAAAGGCAGATATCTCAACCGTGATCATATGATGACATGATATGGGGAGCAAACGTGCACTTGCCAGTGGACGTATAATATATATTTTTAATATAATCAGGTGCTACATTGCTAATACAATATACGATTCACGTATATTTCGATTATGAATCTCATGAAATACTTTATTTTAAACCGTCTGATTTAGTGGAGCTTTACATCTCAAACTTATCTTAAATACAACACATTTTCATTATGTACCAATTCACATTTTGTAGTAAATCACAGCTGATAAACATTGTCTGCATGCATACCAATCATATATAAGTTTCAAGCAAAGGAACAAAAATGTTCGCTCCCGGGTGGGCTTGAACCACCAACCTTTCGGTTAACAGCCGAACGCGCTAACCGATTGCGCCACGGAAGCCACACTTAACATCAACTATTAAATAATATATAAAGGAAAAATCATTACATATTGGTAAAAACAACGGATAATAGAAGAGCGACATTTGGCTATCGCTCTAATAAACTGTATCTCAGCAAACCCAAAACGA
>UYYF01004295.1:0-97279 GCA_900618365.1 Thelazia callipaeda | reverse complement strand
ACCTTTCGGTTAACAGCCGAACGCGCTAACCGATTGCGCCACGGAAGCTATGTATGTACCACTCATACTGTTTAAGATATCTTTCAAATAACTGTACAATTTCAATCCCTCACCTCATGCTGAACTTTGAATTAGTACTGTTACTGATGCTCGCAATATGCAGTGATACTCAAAGGAACATATTGAATCCCTTAATTCTCTCACAAAGGTAGTCCAGAACACATGTAGAGAACATTAACTCCTTTTTATTTTTCTTCAACTTTAACAGTAGTTAGTTAATTGGAAGTGCAAGCGTCATAACACTCAGTAAGTAATATTATTTGATCACTACTCAATAAAAGATGGATCGAAAGACTGCTTATTCCACCATCCAAAAAGGACCAAATTAATGCAGTTTCAGAACAAATCCTATAAAGTGAACTAGTACTTCACAACTACCCAAAAATTTGGTTTCACACGTATTGAGTGGTCTCATTTGAACAAGACAATAATACTTGGTCCTAATTAGTCAATTCAGTTATGGCGAATGAAGTTTAAGGAGCTTTCAACGAAAACACACCTCACGAAAGTGAAAGAATTAATTTGGTAATTTCCCCCCGCTTACAAAGTGTAAAGTACTGACGTGTCAGAGCTGTCATATTCTTCATTTAAACAACTTTTCCTTCAGAAAAACAAGGAAATTAAACATAAATCTTACATCTCAAAATTAAACTAGTCTATTAGTGATACTTTATTTCACAAAACAAATATCACTAATAGACCTTTCCAATAAAATAAAACTTAGTTCAATCAGTTACATCACGACTCAATTTCAGGCATTACAATCAAATACCTATTAAATATGATAATAATCGTCATCCAATATATTTACAAATTACTAAATGATAAAACGTCAATCAAAACATCGTAGTATTTACAGCAGACATGAGAATGTTTTTCATATTCTCATCTCTGCTTGTTATTTTTTATCATTTATTACAAAAAAATAAATCCTCCAAATCCAAGTCGACATAAATAACAATCTTTTTTTATTTTTACTTTGAACGGGAAATACAAAATGCTTCATAATGATTCACAAAAATACAAAGAAACACGATGGTTGACTGAGTCTATCGACTAGAGAATTGCCACTTCAGATTTCTATATGATGTTATGAAAGCAATGCAATGATATTTTGACGCACAAATTTTGCTGGTATGTTTAAATCAGCATGCGTTTCGCTATACATTTGCTTTAATTCAAACTGACCTTTTGATTGCTAAAATGGATGCGAAATCAAAGAAATGAAATACGATTCAAGAAATGCTTTATAAAGAAAATGATTTCACTCAAAAAACGGATCAAAAAACTGAATAAATAAAATTCAGAAATTATGACTGAATAAACTGCAAAATACATTCTTTTATCAATTTATGATACAAATAACCAAAAAACTTACGCCGGATTCTACATAAACTTTTATCTGCCCTTTCTTTTGCCCGAGCAGCATTGAACGAATTGACGAAAAATTTTCACGAAATTCATTCTAAACTACATGAACAGCAATAATGGTAATAGTCATAATAATTATAAAAATAATAATAACATCAATGATGATAGTAATAATAATCATCATCATAAAAATAAATTGGTATTTTAAAGATTTTACCTACAACATATAAAAACAAAAGCTTACCTCTTTTCCTTTTAAAACTATAAAAGGTACTGTCTGAGCGACGATACCAAATGCGGGTTCAGCAAATTTACTGACCAGCTGAAAATTTTGAAGTTAACTACCAGGAAAATAAATGCGGCCTGAAGTAACAGAAAACTTAAAATTACAACTATGAAAGACTTGCAATATGCTGAATATGATACAGTTGTGGTCTTGCTAAAATTAATACTACCAAAAATCATGAAATTATTAGAACAATCAGTAGAGGCAAACTAGAAAATCCACAGTAAAACGACTTTCGAGTAAAGTTACAAAATACTTTGGAATCGAAAAATCACTACAAACCTTTCTAAGTTGGTCGACTGCAACGTTTTCATAACACACATTATCAACTAAAAAAACTGGCACAACTGAACCACATTTTCCGTCACTCAGACACTGAACTCGACATACACGATTATTATTGGCACTGTAAAAAACGTAGCAGCAGCCTCTTATAGCTTCTTCTACCTTATAGTTCCTATGTTGACCGTTCAATCGATAGTGATTACTGGAAAACATGACAAAATTCAAAAAGTCCACATTACTTTAATGAGGAATCAAAATGTACATGTTTACTAGAATCTTTGTTTAAATGAGCAATAAAAACCAAAAACTTTTCATTCCTAATTAAATGAATGAAAAAAAAATTCCTTAAACACAAATGTACAATGCATGTATTTTACTTACTATAAATTTCTTTCGAACGAAGCATACACTGGCTCAAAAGAGTCCAAACGAAATGATGCCTGGATTCGCATCCTGCCCATCGACTCATTGATTACTTCTACATTGAACAATATTACCTGAACCACCATTTTGAACAGATTCATAATAACTTGCAACCTTACTAATTTCAAACCCAAAGTTCAAGTACATGGAGAAATATTATCAGACAAAAAATTATAAAAAAATTAGCGCATATAAAATATACAGATTGAGGCTGATTTTCAGAGGAAACCGTTTTTGGGCAGTATTCTGGTACATGTTTCATTATTGTAGATGGCTTATCCAGTACAGAAGATGAATTCGTTTCTTGCGGTCTTTGTGCACCGTCCACCAGTGATATCAAAACACCTAAATGGCAAACTTTGAATGTGTTTATCTGAAAAATAATAAATTTTGTTTGTTGTCTCTCCATATTCATATTCGCTTCAAAAAAAGAATATCTAAGGTTTGTTAGAATTCATTTTCCATGCATGTCTATGGTATGCCAACATTTTTCAAACAACAAACTTCAACTGAATATTAATTTAATACAGAAATAACAATACCTGATTTAAGAAATTCACATGAAAATACATCTTTAAACTGTGTTAGAAGTTTCACTGTAAGCTGGCAAGCGTTAACTTCGATGCCTTTCGCATTAAGAGCAGTAATTATTTCTTTCTGCGATAAAGAACCATTTGATTGTGCTACCATATCGTAAATCTGCACAAGAAGGACAAATCAATACTTCGAAGCAGTTCAAAACTGATGAGCTCACAATGAAGTAATGAAAATATACCATAGCAGCATGTACACTGCTTTCAAAGGTCGTAGACGAGGGTGGCTTAGTCGGAAGACTATATGACTGCTTATTCAACAAAAGAAGAGACATATCCTTTGATTTCTGGACTCGTTCTCGAAGATCAACCGTCTAAAAATCTCGAAATAATAAATTCAGTTCGAAAAATTATGAAAATACAAAAAAACCATAGAAAATAAACAAACACCACAGCAAGTTGTAAATTCTAACCTATTTGAAATGTGATTCTTACTTTTAACATATTCTCACGTGAATGAAGTCAACTAACATCATCCTGTAGCACGAGCTCTGGAAATCTGTCAGAAGAAAGCACTTTTTGTATGATAAATTCCCATGTACCTTCTGGGTAGGTTCTAGGATCAATTTGTCGACCATCTTCTTCATAAAAAATGCGAGATAAATCTAAGACCTGAAGTATAAAATCTACAAGATATGAATTTAAGGTTTGAAAAAAAAACGCAACAAAGAAACTGAAGAACTATCGACATTCTTTCAATTATAAGAAATCATTTGTTTTCAATGAAGTCCAGGATTGCGTTTTAATATTCACACTCGTGACTACATTAGCAAAATATACTTTTATAGGTCCTTTTGTGCGGACAAAAGAGAGAACTTTTTCGCCTAAAACTTTATAAGACAACAGATCCTCACGTGCTCTTACTGGAGCCACTACATCTCTCCCATTTCTTTCACTGTTGATGTTCTGCAAAAAAATATTTTAAATCATACAATAACGGAAGCAACCTCAATGCTATTCAAAATGAAATAATTAAAAAAGTCATTCTGCTGTGGAAAATTATTAAACGCCATGACATTACATTATGCTTCAAGAACTATAAGCTACAGTCCCCTCAAAAGTATTCCTATTAATGGCAATGTCATTAAAGTGTGGATGACTTTTGCATTTCAGAAAATTCCAATTTTATAGAAGCACAAACATATGGAAATGGAATTGGTAAAGAGAAGTTTTTGCTGTTAAACTCCATTTTTGCTGATGCTTGATTATAAGAATTAGTGCGATTTTGAAATTGTTCCCCATGTCGAGCACGACGATTTCGATCTTCAGCTAACTACAAAATGGTAAACAGTAACAATCATTAAAGGATAATTACAACGCAACCAATGACCCACACAACAAGACAAAACTTATGTAAAGAAAAAAGTATATAAAAGGAAATTCATTTCTGCTACAATATTTATTCAGGAAAGTAATTCAAAACTTTGGAGCTAACTAAATCATAAATTTTGCTTGTAATCATTTATGGGACAAAAAAAACATAGAAGTTGCTGATTATGGTATAATTTTTATACCCGATGTAATGAAGTTCGAGTAGAACTACTGACAATACCCAAGTTTTCGAACTCTGTAAAAAACATACAATTAATAGAGAGTAAATAAAACTTCCAAAAGAACTTATAACTTGAACTATAAAAAATAATCTGTTTATTCTTTCATAAATTATTCATATAATTTATTAAGGATAACGAAAATGTTGATCTAAACTTTCCAAAGAAGCAACCCACAAAGAAAAGACGACCGACTTAAATTCAGAAAAAACTATATTTTATTGCATTTTCAACTCTATGAAATTGCAAATAAACATCGCACTCTAAAATTATATGTTTACGTTTAAAAATATTACCATCAATGCTGTTATAATCTTCATAATCTTCATCGTCAATAACTGATAATAATAAGTCTCCATTCGATTCTTGACTCACAAAGACATAAGTATCCAAACGAGATGCAAGAAACGTGTAGAGATCCTGCACTTCGTTTAATGGTGCGTCAAATAAACAACGTAACTAAAAAAAAATAAAAAAAAATAGAATACCAGAAAATGATTTTATGAAGTCCTATTACATATTCCTAATGTTTCAGAATTTTCGAGACACGAGCTGTAAAAAGTAGACAAACCTCATTATTATCCAACGAAATTTGAAATCGCTTCATATAATCCCTTTTCAACTGAGAAAAAGATATTTGACCACCATTTTGGTTTATAAGATTTACTAATCGCCTTATGCTCTAAAATTAATAAAGCATTTATTTAAGGAAATACAATGAAAGTACAGTCATGAATGTTTTTATTCAGATTAAAAAGGTATCTTTTTGCAGGCACTTAAGTTTGTTTCACCCTGCTAAAAAAAGTAAACGTATACTAGAGATATTGAAGTTCATGATAGTTATTATCTCCATGTCGTCATATGCGGCATTATTTCCGTTCTGCATTTCATTTCTGCCTCTAGTTTATTGGCCAATAAACCATACTCTCTTTATTTCTCGGTCCCAACTATTGTCAATCTGTCCTGACTCAATTAAGTTATTTTATATCGCTTCTTGACGTGCACCAGGATATCCGATCAATCTCATTTTAATCGCTATTATTGCGTATCGATTCTCATCTTCATATTCTCATTCGCGACTATCTCCTAAATGGAGTGGTTTTGAATGCGTGAGAATGCTTCATATTATAGTTCTTGCTGAACCAGAAGTGCATACATCGCAGCAGCATAACGATGATAGATCATTTTTTCGCACTGCGTTGCCGAGCAGTCCACTGTCTTTACGAATTTGGGAACATACTTTTTTCAGCTCCAAGCATATTTCTATCGTGCAGCCGTGCGAAAAAGTGCCTTAAAACAAAAAAAATGTCTTAAACTGATAGGCATCACGCTTCATCTTGTGCAGTTATTTTTCCAAATCATAGCCACATTGATGAATTAGCCACTGAACATAGCTTATTATTCCTCCACATCTTATAGCTTTGTATGATAGACTTTCCTTTCTATCTAACTATATAAGAGCACTTTTTGAGTTGCTGATACCTTTTCAACAGTCCAATTTTCTATGTAATTGTGTCTAGTCTTTAGATAGAGTTCAATCATTGCTAAGTAAGTGTGATGAGTCTTTTCGTGCACGAGAATATTAAACTTACGATTGCTCAACGCTATGAAGCCCACGACATAGCTCGTCTCTATAAACAAGTACGTTAACTATGAATTCCACACTTATTTAAATTATATAATACCATGATCTACAGCTCTAAAAACCTCTGGTTCCAGTTCGAGCACTCCAATATAATAGTTTGATGAACTTATAGCTTGCTATTTACTGCCTTCATAGCATTAGCCAATCAGTGCAGTTTTAGCTCACCGCTCAATTTTCGCCAAAATCATTGATCATAGTATTCTCGAAGCAGTTCACGGTATTTATATTTTGCGTGATATTTTTACCCTTGGGATCGTTCCAAAAGCACCGCTTAATCAACGCATGTTTCAGTATTAGTAGCTGACTTTCCTGCATTCACTTCTAATCACATACTACCCTATAGAACTTTTCCGATCATAAATTTCATCATATTCTCATCGACTGCAAGGAGTATGATATTGTCAAAACAAAAATGATTTCTGCTTGCTGTTGGTCTAAATACCAGGCTCAACATGCCCGCTCATTCGAAACTTTAAAATGAGCAGCAGTTCCTAATTAGTTGTCCGCAATAGTCCCCTCGTTGTTGCACAACACCGGCTTACAATTCGTTGCCAACTACATATATAGTTTACAAAAATAACGCAATGAAAAACAAATAAAGAATGCTAATAAACAAAAACCTTTATATATTTATTCCCACCATTTTTGTTCACTAACTGATTTGTACGCCCGTCTTTACAGATTTCTGAAACTGTCACTAATATAATTATTAAAAAAAAATGAAAAATAAAATCTTTTTGCATGGTCAACATAAGCGTAATCCAAAAGGAAAGTTAAATTTCTTGGGAAAATGATAGAAATTTTCATAATACAGCATTTTAAATGCGTAATGACCTGTTAGCGGATACTATTGAAACAAAATAGAAAAACTAATTCGACAGAATATTAATCCGAATACATTTACCTGCACGGTTGCTCGAATTTTGAAAGGAACTATGTGAGTTAGATAACAATTCTCTATGATAGATAGAAGATGGCAAGTTAAAATCTGGTAGAGTTCCCAAATTATTGGGAACATTTTGAGAGAATACACTAGTGCTCATGAAAGAACTATTTATTGATCGATTGTAAACTGAAAAGTTAGTCCCTTCAAGTTTATATTGGTAACCATGTGTATTTTCCAAAGAATGAACACGACTAGCTCCTTGCTGAAATATAGATAATAAAATTATTAGGAAGCTTAACTATTAGAGATTAATTTTCATAAACGCTTTAAATATATTTTCGATAAGTTTCGTAGCATTAACCAATGATGATCGTTCAGCGGACGTTAAGCCTTTCGATGCACTAGTATATATCGATAGTGTTTTTCCTGAAATCACACTGACTAACTTTAGAAAAGCAAGAAATAGACATTGCTATTAGTTGTTCAGCAACAGACTTCATGTCTTTAGCCAGTTCAGTTTTCATTTACAAAAGCTATTATTTTGACAAAAACAAAACCAATTCATGTTCTGAAAATGGGGAAAAAATTTGCTCACAACAGCGAAACAGAAAAAAAAAATTGATCTCTGCTAGAAACTAATCACGGTCACTGTCAATTTACAATATACAAAAGACTGATAAAAAGAATGTGTACATTTCAAATGTCAAATGGAACTATTTTGGTTGCTTGATGCTGTTAAATTGAACTTTTCATAACCTCACACCATGAATGAAGAGAGGGTGCGAAGAGAAAACGTACTTATATTCAGACTCCTTTTACGGTGTTGATTCTTTTTAGTTTTCGTATTTCGAATGAGTTCAAGCATTTTGTCAGTATTTTTATCACCGGTAGCATAATATCGACCATTACTGTGGATTAGTCCTCCTTCTCCTTGCATTTTTCGGGAAATAAGAAATGACCTCAAATTGTCGAATCCATAATCTTTTGGACACAAATCCTTACCATACATATTCCTGAATTATCATCATAGCTATCATATGAAAGATAAGACTTAAAACCATCTAAAAAAGATATTATTAATAAAATAGCGAATTAATCGCAAAATGATTCAAATACTAATTATTCTTGCAACACACTTCATAAAACAGTGTATAACCACTGGTACTGACATTTTGTTTCCATACATTACATACTAGAAACTCTATTTACGTAAAGATCGAAATACTTAATACGGTGAGGTACAACATATAAAGATACTTATAAATCCGGCGCAGATCATCCTCGGTACATCCATGTTTCTCCGAGCCAATGACCGCGACAACTCGGATCTTCAGATCATCCAATGTCAGCATTTTCTTATCGAATAATAAGTATTTCCCGTTCAATTGAATCAAAGACACTAATTCAAATGAACGAGAGCTAATTCTAAGAACAGAGAAGCTAAAAATAAAAAACATAAAAATTATAGTCATTTGCAAAGTTTCGTAACAAATTTTAAACATTATGAAAATCATTCCCAACCTCTATTGTACACGCTAAGCAAACTGGATTTCTATCATTAAACAAATACACCATACATACATTATACATATATGGAAAAAACGCATTCATGACGGAATGTAAAGCAATTCAATTTTATGTCTCTAAAACGGTGTTTGCTTATTTATTTGCATAGAAATTTAAAATGATAACTAAAATGATCTTTCCAATAACTAGCAGTACAAACATAAGGAACAGCAATGCTGTAAAAACATCACACTTATCCGATAAGTATGAGTAATACAAATGCTTTGACATGTATATATGTGCTAAAATTCTTGTAAGTCATACTTAATACTACAAAATACTAGGAAAGATCTCAACGTGACCTAACATGCCAGTCCAAATTTAATAAGCATTCGTGAATAAACAAGCACTTCCAAATTATGTCACATTACGCACTACTGCAAACAAGCAAAGAATTATCCTCTCGTATACTCCTACAATTTATATCCTTCTTTGCACACTCATCAAAAACACACTCTCTCATTTTGCTCTCATCAACTACTCGTTCTGTTCCTAGCAACAATGCGCTAATTTCTTGCTTTTTGCAAACTTTATCATCTCTCTTTATCTTTCGTTCACTCACTTCTTCTTTCATAATTAATTGAATTCTGTCTCACAACTTAATAATTCTACAATAATTCTATTCATTTATTTCGCAATAATTCTTTTAAAATATTTTCTTGTGCAGAAAAGAAAAATATCTATCAAAATATTCATGTTTATCTAAAATATTACAATTGTTTTATAATTTTTAATAAACTTGTAATCAATTATTGCAGCACATTCGATGCACTTACTAAATGTCTAGTGAAGTTTTCTCTTGTCTCCTGACAATAACTGTTTTTATACAGTTCTCTTACCAAGTATTTTGTCTGCTCTAATGTTTGTAAAGCATCAGAGTTATTGATTGAGAGTGAACAAAATATGCAAATTATATTAGCAGCTACTGCAGACGAAAACTGCATGGAAGCCTTATTTATGGTCACTATCTTGTAATTATCAGGAAAAGTATCAAGGAGTCAGTAAAGCTTTTTTCTATCTGAGATACTTTTTGTTATTATCAGTTTTCTTAAATCAGAAACTGGGCGCAAAAGTGAATACAACTGTCGAGGGATGTCAGTCTCAAGAATAGCACTATTTCAGAGAAAATTCGCATTTACTACCAAATTAGTGGTAACTGTGCTGAGAGAAATTTGAATCAAACGAACCACAATTGACTACAAATTAAGAAGCAATATGCTAATTAAACTTAATACGTCTCTTTAAATACACTCATCAGAAATATTACTCAGGATTAATTAGTATAACTAATGTGATAATAGCTTGTAGTCGTACAAGTTATGAGCCCATAAATCGTTGCACAGTTTGTAATAATCCAAGTTACTATCATTTAAATTTACATTAACAAGTCCACTGCATTCAGAAGCCAAAAATTGATTTGTGACTAATATGCATTAAAAAAGTGGTAATTAGATTTT
This sequence comes from Thelazia callipaeda, assembly GCA_900618365.1. Lineage (NCBI taxonomy): Eukaryota > Metazoa > Nematoda > Chromadorea > Rhabditida > Thelaziidae > Thelazia > Thelazia callipaeda. The sequence continues at coordinate 87,157 of UYYF01004295.1, read as the reverse complement.
AGTTGACAAGTACTTGTATTAATTAAATTACAGCTTTTTTTCATATATAGTCAAAAAATGTTTCAGATTTGGTATATTCAAAGTGTAACTTGTGAATATTTTCAGAAAATCAAAACTAATTGACATTAATAAGCACACTACAATTTGTAATAAGTCCATAGCCACTTTTTAATTCGCAAGTCGCTAGGAATCTAATTTATACTTGCCTTCATCTATGCATTATTTGCACTCAGAGTTGGATTCTAATTCATCTTCATTACTCTCATAACAAATTTTCAAAGTTCTTTCGGTTTCATTCAGAATTCTTCACTACAAATCATCTCCAAAAAAATATGCATGTTGTCTTGCTAAAAGTTTATTAATGATAATTAATATTAATTATCATAGTTAATAATTATTGTTGGCAGCATTGTTAATAACAGATATAAATTAGAATCTCAAATAATGAATTAAATTGCTTTTGCATATTTGCTATTTTTTCATTTTATATTAATTAAGGACGGAATTTGTTGCTTGTATTATCATTCCAATGAAGCCTGATTTTGGTAAGTTAGAAATGATCTTTGTGATATTTGGGACTACGAAATGCAATTCATACCTCATGCAGACAATATTCAGCAGAAAGGAATTGAAATAATAGATTAATGAAATCAGTGTCTATCATTAATTATAAATTTTTATAATGTTCTTATCTTCTTCAACCAACCGAATGCTAAACGTTTATCACGACATATTGCATCAGTAACTATAACGTTTAAAATAAGTAACTGCACACTTTATCATAATAACATGAAACACTGTAATGATCGATTCTACCAGAAACAGTTCAATAATTTGATCAAAACTTTTACTGCATCAAATTTTATTTCATGTTGAGATACTTCTGTGCAGACATACACAATCTTTCTGTACAATTTTTCTGTAAAGACAGTTTATCGCAAAACAAAAACAAATACATATTTTGGGATAAAAAAATAATAAATTCTAGAAATATAACGAAATATCACAATTATTTGCAGAAATGACTAAAATTTATTGGATATCGTAGAAATCGTCGTTTCGCTTCCCAAATCGCATCCATTTTGCATTTGGTCTTCGTTTGCCAAATCGCATCCATTTCGCATTGGGAGTTCTTTTTCCAAATCTCATCCATTTAGCATTGGGGGCTCGTAATTCTCGAAGAAATTCATCCTGCAATCATTTTTCCTTGCGAAAATTAATTAAATAATAACAAGATCAGATAAAATAGTTATGATGTTAAAATATTTTGCATTTGTAAATTGTAACTAATAAATATTGTTAAATTGATTGATTCAAATTTGAAATGTAAAAGTTAAAAAGTCTTACATAAGAAAGCATTATTTTAGCAATTGCAATTCAAAAATCGCTAGTATTCACTGATACAAAAACTTTTTTCTGCATCATTTCAATCAGATTTCACTATGTGATATAATAAAGGCATGCTATTTACTCTCAGTTTATTCATACATATTCAATTAATTAATTAAATATTTTTCTTTTAATATTCATATTGCTAATCAAAAATCAGCTCTCCTTACATAATATGCAATAAAATACAAAGATCTAAATGCTTTTTGTCTAATTATTTAAAGAATTACTTTTATACTTAATCACTTGCTGCTTATTTTGAATATCGTTTTCGTGAACAGATATTTAATATTTTATGCAAAATGATAAGCATAATTGTTTTTGATTTAAACACAGAATGTTTATTAAATGAATACAATAATAGTCAGTTGAAAAAAAATTATTTAAAACTGAACAGAATACTCAATAATCTTTTGAGTAAAATTAATCTATTTTGGGTAATTTTTTCAGTTTCTGTGTAAAATAATTTTATTAATTTCTTAGCGTGAAAGAAAAGCGTAAAATTGAGAGAATAACAGTTTATGTCTGTTTAAAAATTAATGAATCAAACGGAAACATACTTCCATACCACTGTATTTATCAGATAGATTTCTTAACAATTGTGAATTTTCGGTCATAATAACAATTTTTACATTACATACAAACTTTTGCTATCGATGATGCTTTAGTACGAAAATACAACTTAATATTAAATTACAACAAAAATACAAAAATCACTAGGAAAAACTTATTCATTGCTTGAATAAGAACTTAATTACTCAATAAACGAAAACGATAAACGATAAATTTAAGTAAATTATGCAAACTCACATCGTCGCCATCAGTATCCATTGCAATTGAAGATTGTGCTGTTGTGGGAGCTGTGAAGGTAAAGACCAACAAAGCAACCATTAGGGTAAAGGTCACCGTTAATTGACTGCCTTTCATTTCTAATTATTTTATTCTGTTTAATATAAAAAAGTAAAAATTAGAGATTCTCTCAGTTTGAATTACAAAAATCTGCAAAGAAGAAATATTTAATTTAAAAGCATTTGATGACATGAAGGATAGACTTCAGATTAGTTAAAATCCTTCTAAATGACAGTTTTTGTTGAATCTCTTCAGCATTTCTAGATGCTATCAATTATTTTCCTTACTTTTGCAGCAAATTAAAAGTTCTATCAATAATTAATGCTAAACTTTCATAAAATATGTTTGGACATCAAGAAATCAGTGCAACAAAAAGTTTTTAATTATTTTTCAGATTACTTTTAGCGTTAGCATGAATTTTCAATGAGGACATTTCAGTATGTTCTGATTTTCGAACGAAATGGAATGGGTGGTACAAGTCCATTATTTTCTTCTGCTTAAATTTATCAGAAAAGAATTGTAATTTGATGCTGATTATACAAGCTATTTTGCAAAGTGCTAATGAAGTAAAAATACTTGCTAATTAATCAAAAGTTAATCAGTAAATAATGCTGCTCGGGTAATATTTTTTACTTTGAACTCAAAAACGCTTAATATTCCATTTATGATTGGTGAAGTTGACGCAAAAAATTACTTCAGCATAAATGCAGAAAGTAAAGGTTTTTTTTAATAATAATTTAAAATGTTAAAAAGAAAATCACTGTCTGATATTGTTCAATTTTTTATTACTTAATGCTATTTTCATACATTCGAACATTTAAAAAAATTATTGGGTGCTAAAAAAACAAAAATTATTTCTTGTATTGAAACTAAAATATAAATTCTTTTGGTACGTCTTGAAAATGAAAACTTATAAGTTTTATTTTTCAAGACAAAAGTATATTTAGTTGATTACTTGAATAAAAATCAACACATACTTTGATCACAGGCCTAAAAGTATATACAAAAAAGGTTTATAACAATTTGTTATACTGCGTAAATCTATACTTAATATGCCTTTAAAAGGAATTTAGCGGACTTTTAAGGCCTGGCAATCTACAAAACTCCTCCTCAGAGCTAGGCCCTTCCTTCCGATCCAGGCACATTTGCACTTCATAAAAATGAAAGTTTAATGTGAATTTGTTGTAATGAATTTAAATTTCAAGTAGTGCATTCCAACAACATTGTGTAATGCTTTATACATATTCCTTCTGCACGAATTCGTTTTTCGTTGAGATGAAATTTATTTGAATTTGATATTTTGCATGTTTTCTTGTCGAAATGCTAATAAACATTTTCGTTTTACTAAGCCAAAAAAAATATCAGTCAATTATGCAAATGATAATCAGTGCTGAGTTTAGATCTCAAGACACAGAAGTATTTATTTAGTCCAAAATTATCGTTTGGGAATATTTTGTCCTCGAATCTTAATGTTTATTATTGCAAATTTTTGGACCTTTTTTATTTTTACTTATATGCTTGAACTTTGATCCCAATAATATATCAGATGAGCTCAGAAGTTTCCTTTTTTATGATTTAACCTAAAACATTTCACTACTATTCATTGAATACAATAGTTTTCAATTCCCTCATTAATGTTTGATGACTAAAAAGTTACTTTTTGACTGAATTAAATTGTTAACTCAATTTTTTACTGTTCCATCCTACCATACTGAAGGCGTATTAACTTTATTTAGACTCAAACATATTTGCATTAAATGTAAATTTGAATTAATTAGGTAATACTTATGACTGACTTATAAAAAGTGATATTATTAAGTTCTAATTCAATTTATTAATTAATCAAATGGAAATACTTAATCAAAGAATAGATTCATAATAATACGAATGACAGATGAGTTTTTCTGACTTATTTTGGAAATAATTTTAGTTCCAATCATTTGCAAAAGAAGACATACAATCGGAAATGTCATCAGATTAAAATATGACAATGCTGTTAATTTATGACAGATCACATGCCAACACAGAATTATCAATGCATCAACGTAGCAGTGCAGAGGGCGAAATGGTTCGGCGAAGCTCGCATTGACTTCAATTTTGACTAAATTCAATTTTTTCCATCTCAAAGCTATATTCTGTGCCAAACGCAACAGATGTCCAACAAATTGCGTGGAAATCAATCTTTTCAATTTTTCATCCAAAAAAAAGAAAAAAAAACAGCTATGAATAGACAAATAGTAAATATTGTATACTTTCAGTCAGTGTGAAAAAATCCAGATTGACGCTTGAAATTTTGATTAAAAAGAGACATTCTTGCATGGAAATTAATTATATGCATATAAAATTTGTTTTGTAATTTATTAATAAAATAATTTCTGCAAAATTCAATTTATAATTCTGTGAGTGATCATATGTCGAGAAGTCATTATTTCTGAACAAAAAACACTTTACTTTAAGCGTTGCAAAAAGCGTTAAATTTTGTTACATGCATGAATTAAATATGAGAGAATGAATCATTATCTCTGAGTAACCTTTCTATCTTACAAGCAGCAAGCAGCAAGCAGCAAGCATTTGCCTGGTTTTATATGCGAACTCTGAACCTTGCACTGAATTTGATAATTATTACTTCATTTTGGTAATTATTAAATTTTTCAAACAAAAAAAAGATCATCTAATTAATTCAGTATTGAAAAAAACAAAATTTCAAAAATCTTATTGTTTTCAAAAAAAGAATTTTAAAGATGTTTTCAACTACAGAACTTTTTTAAAATTTTATATTTTTTTTCAAAATTGAATTTCAGACCTTTTGGAAAAATATTATCTCTTTTTGTCGTTTCATTACGCAATGGTTTTAACTAAAATACTGCAAGAATTGATATTACTGATTAACTCTCTGATTAATAATATTATTGCAAATGATACTAAATAAATACTTGCTGACCGTTTTTTGCTTTTAGACAATAATTTCAATTATGTTTAGCATTAATTTTTGTATCTCATTTAGAACTGAAATATATTGCATGAAATTTTACTCACATGCATTGTAAGAATTTAGTTTTTTTAATATTAAACATTCCATCAGAATCCCAAATAAGACAATCGGGAATAGAAGTCCGCCTATTACTTGGATGTCCTTTTAGTGATCTGAGTGGTAAAAGCAAAAAAGTTATTTTTTGTCAATATCTTTACAAAAATACAGTTTTGCAAAAAGTAGCAAGCATTTCCAGTTTTTAAAGACATCAAAAACTAATAAATTTGTTATTCCGTATTGCTAAAAAGATTTTTTTATTATTTCGAAAAAATTGTTTTGAAAGAATTTTTATTCAAAATTTCAAAATTTAAACTTTTTAATTTTACTCAATAAAATTAACCAATTAAGCTTACTAATTATTGTCGTAGCACAGTTTAGAGCAAATCTCACGCATTACGTATACTTTTTAGTCTACTGTTAAAAATTGTCTAATGTTTGCAAATTTATAGCGATAAAAAAGTGAATAATATTTGCCAGCATGTCAAATATCTTTAGTTGCTTCTCAGCAGAAGCAAATTCAGACGTGAAAATTATGACTGATATTTGCATTTTGATGAAATGTCAAAAAAAATTAAAAAAATGTCAGTTTCTACTGGTCATTCGTCGTCTTTTTTATTCGAACTAATTTGAAATTGAATATTTTTTGATTTGAAATAATTTCTGATATATACATATTAAAATTAATACTTTCTGAGCAGAGAGTAAAAAGGGGTAATATCTTTGTATACCTTTTTTAAATTTAAAAATTATTGAGGGTGCATTTTGCTTGTTGCGTTTGCCATACTGTAAGAGATAAAAATAATTTGAAATAAAATTAATTGCAGTGTATTACTGCTAGAAAAATAAAAAGTATTTATATTGTTCAATGCTTAATTCAATTTGATAAAAAATAATTAATGCGTAATTGTTAGCTATTCATTTTAGCAGTAATAATGCGTTAAGAAAGCAGAAATTTGAAAATATTTCAGAGCGAACTGCGAATAAATTATGCAAAAGTTTATTTAAGAAGCTGCATATTTAGTTCATTTATGACAACTTAGTTTATTGATAATGTAATTATTAATAAATCTAAAAATTTTTAATCAGTCGAAGAAAAGATGAATAAATTCGTCAGCATAATGTGTAGATATGTACTGAAATGAACAAATTTGAATATTAATGCTCATTAAATAATAAGTTAAAAGAATCGAAAAATTGATGTACTCTTTCTAAATTTTCAAAATAACTGTGCGATATAAAAGTAATAAATAGGCAAAATATTAATAGCAGTCAATTAAAAAAGAAACAAAAAGAGAATTCACTTCAATCAGCTGAATGTGTTTCAAATTAAATGTAAATGCAATCGAGAATTTCCGTGTGAATAATTCTACGCAAATGTAATTCTGTGATTTCGCATAAAATTTTGACTTCTGATTGTTTCAATTGATGAGTGATGAAAATTGAAAACAATTATTTGTAAGGCATTTGATTACTTGTTCATATAAATGTCTGGTGCTAAACGAGATAAAAAACAGATCAGTGCTTTGGTCCTATTTTTCTGTTGTATTTCAATCAGTTATGCGTCTTAAGACGTGATCTGATTTGTTGCTTACAGTTTACACATTTTTTCCAAATACTTCTAATAGCCGATTGGTTTGATTTTGTTGCGAATGACATTTGATTGATAAATGAACTGTGCAATTAATAAGTTATTAGTTAAAAAGGTGTAATGGAAATGAAATTAAAGAAATGTATCTACATTTAATTATTATTTAATAACGTTATTAATACTTGAAGAAGATTGTTGTTTTTAATGGATTTGGAATAATAAATAAATACTATGACATTTAATATTTGAACAAAACTGAACTGAATAAAAATTATTGCCGAAATAGTAAAAAAATCTTTTTCTTGCTATTTTTGAAAATGCTAAAAAATTTGTTACCAAAAAATAAAAAAACTGAAAAAACCAAAAAAATTAGCAAATTCAAATTTTCTGAGCATTGGTTTCTTGGAAAAGATATTAATAATCGAAAATTTTTGAACAGCAAAGCCATTCCAAATGCTACAAAATAAACAGTAACTGCAACAAACTTTTTTCTTCTTGCTTTTTCTTCGACAAATTTCTATTAGTATTAGCAAAATTATTAAATAATTATCAAAACTAAACAAATTCAACTTGTACAAATTTTTTTAAAAGAAAAAAAAAAGTTACTTGATTCAACGGATATATTATCAATTTGCCAAAAACACAATGACAAAATTTTGGTTAAAATTTTCAACAAAGCGCTATTTCCACTCTCTTCCGAAGTTTGATAATACAATTTTCCTAGCATTTAAAGGAAAAAAGTCTTCTTCGATCACATTTAATTTCAGTATGTAGTTTGCTCAGCGAAAACTATACTGCACATAGCTACAAACTGATTGATTCCTTCTGTACATTACTAAATAAACTTCAAAAAAACAAACTTCTTTCATCATTAAAGTTTGACTTTGTATCTCAAAATCTATCGTATTAATTCTGAAAAAGTAAAATGTAAACAGAATCTAGCAGAAGCAATTCTAAGTAATCAAAATTAATGTTTTCATCATTTTAAGCAATTCTTATTTTTCATATAATGCAAAATTAAAACTAGTGCAAATATTTTCACGATGATGTAAGAAGTAAATCCTAGTGATTACCGATTTGGCACTTAATGTAGCGGATTAATAGTATTCGATTATAAGTGATATTTTTTCTGGGCAATTTTGTCATCTGCTTAAACATTAAATGTTATAGTACTTATCTACTTTTTCAAATCCATTAAAAACAACGAAATCTCTCAATATTAGTAAAGTTATTGCAGAATTATCGAAGCAGAATTTGTTTAATTCAATAATCATTCCTGCGCATTTCTTGAAATTGACTCAATCAATAGATCGAACGATCCATTGTATTGCAAGCAAACATTGTGAGTCCACAAATAATTCATATCCCGATTAATTTTTGTTAAGTTGTTTACTTCATTTTATTTCATCCTCTTACTTTTATCACAGTGAATAAGTACTAAATGTAGAATTGCACAACTGTAATGGATATCTCAATAGCAGATTAGATAAAATCTAAAATACTTGCGGATTTTGAGATTACATAATAATGGATAAGACGCACCTAATAAATTGAACAGATTATAACATAACATTTCCTATTCCCGGCTTATTTCTTCTTCAGTCTTCTTTGGTATTCAATTTCAAATTAAATGAGATGCAAAAATAAATGCATTGATAAAAATGGCAGAATCTATTGGGAATTTGTCCCAAATAATGTCCTATCTTATTTAGAAGTTTTTTATTTCAACAATACTCAAAAAAAAAAAAAAAACGAATCCTTAACCAAACGAATTTCACGCCAATTTTTGCTGCATTGTGCCCTCCAACATCTCATGTTCACATTTTGATTTCAAAAATGTACCTTCATTTGATAAAATTGATAAAAGTTTACTCGTGAAGATAAAAATCGATAAAGCTCTTTTCTTCCCTCACCATGCAAATTTCCTCCTGCTTATTTACAATTCTGGCAATCAAATTACTATTTCAGCTGATTTCCTTCCTCAAAAATAATACCTACTTAGTTTGCTGCTAATCCGATCTCAACTGCAGACAGAACTTATCAAGAAAATGGAATGAAAAATTGTATAACAGACTGCAAAAATTTCCAGATGATTACATTTTCCACAAATTTTTCACCAGTGACTGAATTCAGACAATTTTAAAGGTAAAAATTTCAAATATGCTCACTATCCGAAGCAAACGATTCTGCAAAAATTTCAGCTATTCACGATCTTTGAAAATTACAAGCCATGTAAATAAATGGTGCAGATGGAGATACAGCCACGAATCGGAAATACAGAATCTAACATACTAACACATCCAAGTCATAACATTCATAACACCACCTTCCAAATAATATGAACATTTATTTAATTCCTACTTCGTACTATGAAATATAATGTCCTCGCTCTGTTTAGTTGTATCACTGAATGAGTAATCACTTCCGATAATTGAAATGCTTACAGCTGTGAAATTAATAACCAAAAACGTTACATAAGAAGAAAATGTATCTCAAAAACCTTACTTTCAAATATGATTACTAGTAGAAAAATTACTTTCATAGCTTTGTAATAACCATCAAATTGGCAAAAAATAATCAGTCACTGCTGTTGACCAAAAAAAATTTAAACAGAATTGTCATGCACTACATTAAAGCTCTACAAGTTACCATGATTCACGGCAACCTATTAACCAAATGGCAAATCAAGGATTTGTTAACACCCTCGCTTCTTGCCTACCTTTATTCTGATGTTCTGAAAAAAAATGTTTTCTTACTCTCATACCTCTTTTCTAATATTACAAAAGTTAAATCTTGAAAATCCAAAACCTAAAGTTCAATTATTTCATCATCATTACTCAAAACAATTTACCCCCATACACTCATTAAGATAAGGATTCTGAAGTCCGCAAACGATATCGGCAGGATAGCGAATTCTGACACATAAACAAAAATACGTGGACGAATTGCATTATCAAAAATTGACGACAAAAAAGCAGTTAACCGCATTTGCAGCTGCATGACTCATTTACGAGGTGAAATGAAATAAAAATCCTTGAAATAAAAAATAAAAAAATAAATGACAGTCTGACAGAAACCAAAAAACAAAAAAAGAATATAATAGTGACAAATGTTATTTAAAGGAACGAATGAGGATAAAACTAATGCTATAATTACGCAATAGTGTGAAACGCAAGTCAAAAGTCAGCAAAAATAACATAGTGATACATATATTCTTTTAAATTTATACAAATTGATTATTGGACTGCAAAACATTATTCTTTTATTCATTGCACTTAGAGGCAAAATTTAAGAAATGCAATCTATAAAACTAAGATTTTAGTATGCTACAAAGGAACTTTTTTTCGTAAATTTATCTTTTTGTACAGGTAAACATTAAAGTATGTAATAGACCATAATAATCAAATCACGTGATACAACATTAGACGGTGGAACCTGACAATAGGAATTTTTTCATGATGGACGATGGAACCTGAGAGTCCGGCAAAAACGATAAACTTTCAGACTCGTTTTTACTGTTCTCTCGAAAGAGTAACAATGTCTTCATCGGCATCAATTTTTGTGAATAAATCACATAAAGCACTGTTGAAAACCTCCGTTTGGTCAGCATAAATATGATGGCCAGCACCATTAATCACCTGCAATACATACTATAAAATGTTTCTTTGATCATTTATCAAATATTTGAATAGACCTGAACGTCGACATAAGAATTCTGTCGTTTGCTTTGCACTTCTACACCAATAGACGAATCAATCCAGCTTCTGCTTCCAAAAATAAAAGTGATTGACATACTGGGTGGTAAATCGATTATTCTAGAAAAGATTCCGTATTTTTTTGATTTTTGTATCATGCAGGCTTTTATTATAATGAAAGTAGAATCATATAAAACTAGTGTTTTTATGTTATTGACAGTGACAGTAGGAACCTATGAATGATGAAAAAATTTGCAAAAAAAGACGATGAAATAAGTAGAAAGATAATTTAGTTAATTACAGAAAAATAGTAATGACTCGACACAGTACCGACAAGTCACAATGAAATTAAGCAGTATTACTTGCCTTTCAAGCATTGGTCGTTTAGCCCAACCAAACGAAAAGCTCATATTTGTGAAAGCAATTTCTCCAGAAGGATTTTGAGCGTTACACATATATATGTACTCATAAATATCATTTGAATCGATGCAGGGAAAGCGGAAAGCTAAATCTGGTCGCAGCGCTTTAATTAATGTGACTCCTAAAAATACAAGAAAAAATCAGAATGACATCATAAGATTGTTATAGTAGGGAGAATAAACTACTACACTCTGCATATTAAGAGAAAAAACTCTGATCAAAAAAGCATCTTCTAGGTTTTCATAGAAAAAATAACATAAGTAAAGAAGCAGGTTGACTGAAACTAAAAAACAAAAATTTGAAGCTAACCATACGGACCAGCCAGGCGTAATGCTGATAATGGATAAAACAATGACACTGTTCGCACTACAATCTTCATCCAAGCCGGAAAATTCTGATGCAAATAAAATTAATGCATGATAGTGGCTCATTTGAAACATATTTTTCAATAAAACATGTGAAATTTTTCTGCATATCCTTAATTCAGTAATAGAGCAGCAAAATGAAAAATAACCTGTGAAAAATTCCTATCAGATTTTGCAGTAAATCCCCATGGGTCAACAAGAACTAAATGTCGCACACGTTCAGGATTTACTAACGTGTATGCAGCAGCTATAAATGCTCCTAAATCTTTGAAAATATACACCAAACAAGAATTGAATGTGAACGAAAAGAAAGAATGCAATACAATCAATACGAAATATCAAAAGGTGGGAATGGCTTTCTTAGATGAAACGACAAGCAAAAGAGAGAATGAAGAATCTGTGAGACAGAAATTATAAAAAATTTTCGGACAAATACTGACCGAAAGAATGTCCTATCAGAATCATTTTGCTGATTCCAATTTCTTTTCTCCAATTTTCAATTGACTGAACAAACTGCAATTCAATTAAAGCCGGATCTTCGGCAAAAGAAGGACGTGATGAACGGCCAAAACCTGAAACTTGATAAAATACAACTCAAAAAACATTTGTGGAATCAGATGTCAGTCCCAGATGCAGAATACCTAGCAAGTCAAAACAATATAGTAATCGATTCTCTGCCATAGCATCGATGTTAGCAGCCCAGAAACCAACGCCTCCAGCAAATCCATGTATGAGAACCACCGGTATTCGAGCAGATGAAGATCTTGAAGATTCTGCCACGACAGTATATATCCGCCCCATTGTTATCTGCAAAATTTTAACCGATGCAAATACCAGTTTAGCAAAGAACGAAAGAATATTAAAACAGTTGTGATGAATTTTTCCAATGAAGGCAAAAGCAGGTAACCATTGCTTCCACAAAATGAACACAACTTGGAACTTCCTCTAGATAAAAAATAAATCCGAAAATTCAATAGTAAACATGACAGATACAAAATTAACTGCACATTTGAAATGTGAACATTAAGTCTGCAAAAGTAGAGAAACCGGTATAAATTGCGAAGTAATTCTTGATCTGACATGGGAAAATAGACGAGCTTCAACAGCTGCTAAAGTATCATCAGTGAATTTGTTCCACTGCCAATTTCTACTAAATAAATTATTTATAGTCATTTTCTAACATTAAGATGAGATGAACTTCACTATCAAACAAAATATCCATAATATTTTACTGAAACTTTATAAAATGAAGATGAGCTCCTAATTCAATTATACTTAATCAAAAAATTATTTCAAGTGACAAAAAATTTGAAACGTTTATTTATTTTTTAAATGACATAGAGTAAAAGCTGTTAAGTATATGTTTAGTGCAATTATTTAACCTGATAATAGCTTTTTCCATCATTCCATAAAATTACAAGCTTAAGTCAGGTTCCACAGAAAGCGGTTTGTAAAGAGATCAAAAAAAGATAGAAAAAGATTAGTGGCATGAATTTGTGGAAAACCACAAATCCTTAAACAGTTGTCAAAAGCAAACGTGAGGCAGATGCATTTTCCCTGAAAAAAAATTTTTTAAGAGGATCTCTTAAAATGATTTGCTGAAAATATGATTTAATAAAAATAGCACATATATATTTATCAACGGATAATAACATATAATTATCTCCCTCGCAAAAAACAAACATTACTATCTAACAGTAATGCAATATCATTTTTCGTTTCTTTGGATTATTCAAGTTTCAGTCGAGTATTTGAGAACAGTTCATTGAAAGAGGATCTTCCATAAATTAATTCCAAACTTGACTAAAACCTGAGCAAATCAAATAGAAAAACTCTTTTACACTAAAAATGTAGTAAAAACATACTGCTGTAACTCTAAGTCACCAGTTATGATAGCAACGTCAGTTTGCGTTATAATCACGCTTGACGAACAGTAAATCTCAGAAAAGCCTATCATCACTGAAAAATGACATTAAACGTAAGACAATAATTAAATGTGATCAATAAGGTTCATCATCTCACGGCTATTTCTCTATGAGCGCAGTTAATAAAGCCAAACAAAAATGAACTATTGGAAAACTGTTTTAGGAAATTAAATTAATTCTAATTTCTAATTAATGTGCTACATTAAACAGATTAATTGAAGGCAGATATAACCAAAAATAATTATGGATCAACAATGGCACAGAAATATGATAAACAACCAGTAATTTTTCCACAAAACTGATCAGACTGTTTACATGAATTCTAGCAAGAGTCCAATGTGCGTAAAACAATAATTTTAAGTCTGGAAACTTAAATCACTTAGTGTTAACTAGATACCAATAATGTCTGTAATGGTAATTAGTATAACTAGTCATACGTACCAGGATGAAGGGCATCTGCGTGCAATGAAAATAAAAGTGAGATTTTAATCTTTTATACAAAAATAAGCCATGCTTACATACTATCTGTCTGCATGCGTGATAATTTTTTGTATGAAAATTAAAAACTTCACTGTTGCTCTAAACGGTAGGATTTGTACTTTAGTCTTTCAATTGATGGCCAACTTCCCAAATAATGTCCCCATATCCCACTCAATCTTTACTAAGATCTGTGTAATTGACTTCCTTAAATCATCTAAACCTGCGAAACAACACGCTCAATGTCTGCTGCACGCAAAACCCCGGCCAGCAGATGACATTCATCAGTCCCCCTCACAATTAATATTTTGACAAATTGATCTTTTCCGACAATGAAATAGCAGTGTTTCTGATATAGTGTGAGGAAGAAGACAATCCTGATAGCAAAACATTTAAAAAGAGTGTTGTTTGAGTGATAGAAGAATGCGAGTGTGTAGCGAAAGTGAATGTTATATGTTTATTGAACGTAAAAAATTTTGAGATATTGTCTACATTAATATCTGTTCTCCTTCTATCGATATTCCACTCTTCCACAAAACCGCCTTTATATTTTTTATTAACTTATTGTAAACATAAATTTTTAATAAAAAATTTTATTGAAATGCATAGCACGTTCAAGCGTAAATCACGTGGAAATTCATCTGTTTTTGTATGTTTTACATTAGTTTCAAGCTGCTCATTTCAATCTGATAGTAAACGATACGTTTAATATTCATTGAACTTCGCCAGTGTCAAATTTTTTTCTCATTTTATGATGGATTGTTAAAATGAATAATCAGTTACAGTGCTGGAAACATATAGTGCTACTAATTATTTTGATAGAATATGTGACAGAAAAAAAGAAATTTTTTCTTGTAAATGTACAATTTTATTTTTGAAAATTGCAGTTAAAAATACGCTTGCCTATATAGTAAACAAATTGTTGTTCATCTAAGTAATATGAAAATTGCGGGAATTTGATCCTGAGAAAAATTGCAAAATAAAGAATTAACAGCATTTTGCTAGTAAAAATCGTGATTATTTGATTAATATTTATCAGAGGAAAAAATATGCAACAATATTACGTAGTGCAAACTTATCACATTAAGGGCCCGTTTGTGCTAGCAGATTTTGACAAAAATGATACTACCAGAATATATGCTGAAGAATTTTCTCATTTAAAAGAAGTCTTCATACCAATTAAGAAAAAATGTTTTACTTTGTGTCAATATAAGTTAATTTTTGTAGAAAAAGTTCTCATTTATTTGTTCATAATGTATTATATTATTTTTAGTACTTTTATTATATATGCATGAAAAATTTCATGGTGATCGCCCAGGTTATTGATATATAAATGAATATAATTTTAATGTCTTTTTCCATCATATTTAATAAAATTTGAGCTCTGTTATTTGATTTGGCGTAATTTTTGGTGCTTTTAAAAATTGATTTCTCTCTAGAAATCAAGAGCATCGCAGATGTTCCAATAAATGAATTATTCTTGGATGAGTGCTTCATTTCGTCAAAAAAGCATCAGTTTCTGAAAAGAAACTGAAATGGATTTTGGTAAAATTGACATTTTTTCTTGTAAATTTATTCAATAAATTTTTGATTTAGACGTTTTTCAACTAGTTTCTTAAAGTTTTTGATTCCTGTTTGATTGTCAATTAAAAACAGCTATATATGGTAGCATTTAGCAGTATATTCACGAATCTTGCAAGTTTTCTGCAGAAACAAGCTTGTTATCTAAAAGTTGAATTTTTTATTTTAAGAAAGTCTTCAGTATCGTGTGCTATAAAGTTATTGCAGTGAATCCGCTTAGTGAGCCTTGTGCTGTTTGTGGTGATAAATCAACTGGTACACATTATGGAGTCCTTTCGTGTAATGGATGTAAAGTAATTTTTATTTTACCATTCTCATCCATTGATCTTTCCAAATTTATTTCTATATTTATTGGCATAATTCCATTAGTATTTGCAATCTCAATGACTCTTTCTTACTGTTAGAAATCAAAACTAAACATTACTTCGCTATATTGCTGCAATCAAGTTATCTTTTCATATTTTTCTTTACTTTTTTTCTCTGTTTTTTTTCATTATTATTACTATTTGATAAAACTTTCTTTGTTTCTAACAGTAATAGAAAAATCACTGAGACATCAAGTTTTTTTGGTTTCATCTAAATTATGAATTTAGTATTATTATTATGTAGCTGTCCAATTTCATGAAATAATTTTCTTACTCATTCTTTTCAGGGGTTTTTCCGGCGAACAATATTAAAAAATCAAAAATTTGCATGTCGTTTTAATAAAAAATGCAGAATTGATAAAAATTTTCGATGTGCGTGCCGATATTGTCGCTTTCAAAAATGTTTGCAAGTTGGAATGAAGAAGGAAGGTCAATCATACTAATAACAGGATCACTTATAAGAATTTAAATATAATATCTTTAGTGATAAACTGATAACTATAAGCTGGTGTGTTAATGAATATTAATGATAATTCCGATGAAAATGTTTTTGCTAACCTCATGATTTTTCTTTACAATGATCAGACATGTATTTTACTAAAAAATGTCAAAGTCTACTTATTACAGCTATTAATTTTGAACGTGAGTCGTTTGGTACAACGAAACGTCGTAACCAAGCACCGTCATCAGGAGTTGAGGAAGATAATGATGTAGGAACTGTGGGTCCGGAAACATCACTCTGTGATAGTCAGTTTATAAATACTACTGTCAGTTCAAGTGTCATCGAAACTTTAATGCATATGGAGGCACGGATTAATCAAGAAATGGCAGCACATTATCGAAATTCCGTAATTACTTCGTCTTCTACAGTTATCAGCAATCTTCGTACTAATAAAATGGGAAATGTATCGTCAGCTTTTTCACAATTGCAGAAACCTTGTAGGATCGATGATTCGAACGAATTGTCGAGAACAGAACTTGTCTTGATGGTTATTTTTAAACTTTTGTTTTTAAAACTTCATTTAAACTCATCCATCTATTTTATTTTATCATTCTTGGAATATTAATGAGCTTTTTTCTCCCATCTCGCATTATTTACTTCGACAAAATTAAATCCTTTGTTCAAGCTAGATTTGTTTTAAATAATTTTCTTGCCAAATTGGACGCTTACGATTTGCTTTTAGTCGATTTTCTTCGATTTCCATTAATTATCATTTCTCAATTCTGTTTTCTGTTTCACTCATCTCTCTAGTCATTTGTAAGTTGTTGCATTTGTTTCTGCTATGATCATTGTAAAAGAACAATATTTGTTTGTGTGCTAATTCTTATATATAACAAGGTAGAAGTCTCATTTTAAATGGGGCATTATATTCATAAATTAGGACTGCATCTTGAATTGTCAAGTTTTTGGTAGTTCTTGCTAATACATTTTCATTTTCTGAAAGAAAACGTAGCTTAATTCTTTTTAAGTTAAATAAAGGATTATCTGCAGTCTTAGTTAAGCACATTCCTTAACCTCATATTTTTGTCTTCATCTTTTCTACTTTTTGATGTTGATTATGCTTGGCATTTAATCACCATGGTACTTGATCAAGTTTTAGGCGATTACCGCATATTTTTTCTGCCAAAATTTTTTCTTTTAAGTTGCAGTCTTTGTAATTTTTACTTTACTTACAAATTTCTTCACTAGTAGAACTACTCATAATTGTTATAATTTTCAGAATTAAAGCCCAAATTCTCATTTATAGTTTGTCTTTGAATTCAAATTTCGTAGAGTTATGCACGAATTTACTCACGATGAGAAGTATTCTTGAATTGTTTATTTCAGGTCGATTGGGCCAAAGGTCTTGAACCATTTCCCGATTTAGTAGTGGATGATAAAGTGATATTACTGAAGAATTATGCACCTCAGCACTTAATTTTAGTTCCAGCATTCCGTTCTCAGAACACAACTCATGTTTGTATCTTCACTAACACTCACTTAACCCGTGCTGGAAACATTGAATTTAATGGTTTGCTTTTCCTGATTAAGTTGTTACTAGTCACCAAGGAATTCCTTTTTTATTAGAAGTCATATATTATTGTAATTTTTGTGAAAAAAAGTGAGATCATATGTAATAGCATCATTTTCAATATAAATGCCATAAGCACATACTTTACTGATATAAGATTCATACCTAAAATTTAATGAGGAGATGCAAATTTCATAAAACAATATGAAACACATAATGAAACTCTTTCTGTAGTTTTTGCTTCAAGAACGAAAAAATTGCAAGAAGTATAGCAATGATTTTTTTAGGTTTGTCAGCCTTCAAAACAAGCAGCATAATGCCTCGTGTAATGGACGAAATAGTATGGCCAATAAAACAGCTGCAATTAAGAGAAGAGGAATTTGTTTGCTTGAAAGCTTTAGCTTTCTTACATCCTGAAGCAAAAGGACTTTCTTTGTCAGCACAAACGGTTTTTTTGAATTTTTGTTTTTTGCTTTCAGGAACTGAAATTACTATAAGTTAGAGCAACAGTAAAATTAGATTCAATTTGCTCCACGTTCTGGAATTCATGAAAACTACTATGCGAATTACTGTAGTATATATATCTAACTGCAAAATAATAAGCATCGTGAGCTCAGGAGTGCAATAATTTTGAAAACAACTTTAATTTTTAAAATGTGTTTGCAAGTAGTAGGTGATGAAACCTTCCATTATATCGTGAAACGTGATATTTCACTCAGTCCTCATAGATGAGCTGGGCGGCAATTTATTTGAAAGCCCTATTGTGAAGTCGAAATATTTATCATGGCTAGTACGACATCAGTCTTGAAACAATCTTGAAATTTTGAGTTAGATAAATTAGATTGCGATAATTGATAGCACTTTTTATAGTGATTAAGATTTTAAATCCAATTGTATGAATTACTGATCTATCGGTTGTTTAGGCTTTGCGTGAGGCGCGGAACCGAATACTGAAAGCTTTATATTGCTACGTCTTGGCGGAGGTGCCTGAGGAAGCGCCAACTCGTTATGGCAATATTTTGTTGCTTGCACCAGCACTTAAAGCGTTGGCACAAGTGCTGATCGAAAATATGACGTTAACAAAATTTTTTGGCTTTGCTGAAGCTGACTCATTACTCTCAGAGTTTATTCTCGACAGTCCGAGCGATGAGTCCACAGCTCGGCCATTATTGCGTCAACGTCTTACTTCTACTTATTCATCCTCATCAACCACTACATGCTCTGATATTGACACTCAGCAGTGTGTGATGACTATTTTGTGAGTTAAAAAAGATGCTGCATTATTTCACATGAAATAACTCATCGCACCATTTGAAATATTTTTTGCCTTCTAATTTAGAATAACTTGGTGGCAGTAGGTGGAATGTTATTGCATTGAAAGTAGGATGCTGGTTAGTATAAATATATAAATTGTAAGTAGTGTCTATTCTAATTCGCAACTTGAAATTTCTTAAATATATTGCCAAGCTCAATTCATAATCGAGGTGGTTTGCCTTTGCTCCTTACGATCTTATCAAAAATCATTCGTATTAATTTTATTTTAAAAATCACTCAAGACTTATATTATTTGACCACTAAGGTAGTTAAAATTTGTTCTTAAAATATTGTTGACTGCTGTGATGCCTTTAAGATGAAATGAATTTTGCGCTTTGTGCTTGGTTTCGATTGTATACCACATTATATCTTTAATCAAAACCTCGAACTATTTTTGCTCCAAATATTTCAAATAATTGCGGTTGAAACATGTAAAGTATTATTAGGCATCTTTTATTATTTTCTTATGCTTTATTATTTTTTATAGTTTGATAGTATAGTGTATTGTTAGTCTAGTAACGGTACTGATGCGCGAGAAAATTTTTTTGTCAACAGAAATACTAAAGGATTTTTTTAGAACAGAAAAAACTTGTCAGAGATAAAAATAATATGGAAATCACTACGCATATTATTAATTTCTTCTCTCGACATCACTTAATGTTCTGGTTGACAGAAAATTATTTTTTTGGCTTAAAAACATGGCATACTCAGTATATTGTATACTTTGACGCTTTCCGTAATCATGGCGTTTTGTATATCTGAGTATAAGTTAATGTAAATATAAATTTAGGTTGGAAGTGAACGATTTCGAAGATGGGTGATTGGGGTTTGTTTTTTTACTTTTGCTGAATCTTATTTGAAAACTAGAATTTGTGGCAAGAGGTTTTTACGATACGCATAGACTAGGATTATCTGAATAATTATTGAGAGAGAAATATACTTCTTGCATAGTTTTCTCTCCACTACTGTTTTTTTAAGATTATACCAAACTGACTATGCAGATTCACTAAGAAGTAGCAATTAATTGGTATTGTGTTTTCTGAATTAATGTGATTCTGAATTGTAGACGACGATGATTTTGAAATCGACGTTAAACAACTTGATGAAAAGAAGCAAACAGTTGTAAAAGGAACAAAAGTAGATGATGAATTTGACGATAAAGTATGGCATATCAAGTTTAGCGTTATTGAAATTCTTTGTTATCTCCTAAGATTTTGCTACTTTTCTACTTAATGTTGATAATTTACAGATCATACCTGAAAAAGTAGAAGTGGCATCATCTTCTCAATCAAAAAAGCCCCGTGCTGATGCTCTTGGCACTTTCACGAATGATTTGAGTCGTGAGTTGACTACGAAAGATCAAGAAGAATTGCAAAAGAAATCTGATCTAATGCTAGCGAAAGAATTGTTTGGTATGTCGTTCTTATTTTCTTTCCTCATTATATTTTAAGTTATCAAGAAATTTTATTTATAAATTATTTACTAGTGACTTAGGCGAAATATTTTGTAGGTACTGAATCAGACGATGACTTGGTATACGACGAAATACAGTCATTGGATGAATTTAGGACATTTGGAGAAAAAATTGGAAAAGTGCTCGCGAAAAGATCGAATAATGCTTACTTTTCGGAGATGCTTGTTTCACTTCTTAAAGTTGTCCTTACTAGTGGTAATAATTCATGAATATTTGTTGTCTGCTTATCGATAACCTTCTTTCAGTGATATTAAGTAATGAGTTGCATGATAAGTTTATATATTTGTCTTATTTGCCTCAAAGACAATGTATAATCTGTCTTTTTTCTTGAAATCATTGTCTATTAAAATAAATATTACAGCGGATGCTAGCAAAGCACGAGTTTTAAGTACTCTGCTGAAGACAATAGCGGATGAGAAAACTGCAGCTGAAAAGGTGAAATTTAAAAGTCAAAATAAATTTTTCAAACAAATTGCTATTTATGTTTTGTAAGAAGGCTAACTTCATTTCTTTGAAATGTTAAGAGTAGTTGTAATACTCACTGATGTGAAACTATTCAAAAATGAAAACCTACAATTATTTTTGCAGCTACTGAAGGGGAAAAGTTCACAAACCAAGCCTACGATCAAAACTACGAAAAAATCTACTTTTAAGAATAAAGTGCCATCTAAAGCAGACAGTAATCTCTATGAAGATTATGTGTTTGATGAGTATGATGATTACGCTGATAAGTTCATGTGATTCAGTACTATCATGTTGATGTAATCATCGCTCAAAATATTTGACTTTGTACTTCTTTGCCCTTCTTATTGTTCGTGTACTTTTTCATATTTCCATTGCACTTGTATTTAATTTGTTACATGCAAAACAGGCATTTTCAGTCATTCATTGAAATTTCTGTTGAAAATAATATGCACTTATTTTACCGCTAAAAGCTGTAATAAGTCATTATCTATGCATTTACAAAGTATGGACGTTGCCCTGTCTTTTAATTGTATTAAGTTTTGTGCTTGTTCAGACTTGTAAAAGTCAATATTTTATTTAAATGCACTAGCATCAAAATAAAAGATTACAATTTCCTTAAATACACCGCTGGTACAGATATAGTGGTAATGCTATAATGCTTCTTTTTTAATTGAGATTATTCGTACAAACTTAGTGCTTTGTATTCTATTCTACATTTATGCGTACTGTAAAGATCATAAAGTGCGAATTACAGTGCATACATTATATATGCCATCGATTGTGTTTCGGTATTTTTGGTTGCATGTTTTTGATGATAGGGCAGTGCCAACAATCAGAATTTAGTCGCTTACCATAGAAGCATAAATTTATTTCAGTAAAGTGTTGCATCTGTCGGGCTTCAGACCCTTTGAATTAATAGTTCATGTTTATGTTATTAGTAAATTTATTGGGACATAAAATAAAGCTTCAGTATTTACGTGAGCTTATCATTATGGGTGGGATATCTATAATGAATTGGTTTTCGTTAATAATGAGATATTTTAATTCAGAAGTAGAAGCTTACGCTAATCTACGTAGGGATTAGTCAATTCACTTGTTGAGAAAGCTGAGTTTGAAAATTATTATTGGTATGATTATTTTAAAAAAGCGTGAATATGGATAATTAGTGACTTATCGTTTATATATACATAAGTTCTTTAGAGCATAACATGGAGCGATTACTAACTACTAACATTCCAAGCAGTACGGGGATCTTTGGCTGTTGTACTGATATTTCACAGTGGGAAGATGATGATATATGTAAGCATTGAGCAGCACACTGTTTGCATTTCTTTGTTTTCTAGAGATAGTTCGTATCGTTCTAATCGTTAGAGAATAAAAAATTACAAAAATCAAACTGAAATTCTGGTTGACAGAGTTTAATGAAACTCTAAAATGGTAGGATATATTTTTCATGTTTGTTGCTTAAATGGTAATAAATTTGGAATCTTTAGATCCTCAAGATTTGTTTATATAAGTGATCAGGAAGTTTGAGACTATTGTCTTACCAGTACTAAGTAGCAAAGTAGTAATTTGTTCATTGTCCTAATTTTATTATGCTTCACATTTTCGATTTGTTAATAATCTTGCATTTTTTTATTTCCAGCACTTCGTGTTGCTGCCTCCAGATCGTTTTTGTCATATGATCAACCGTCAGTACTGGAAATGATTGCCTTTCCAGAGATTTGCGATTGTCATACTAAGGATTTATTTCTTTATCTTAGAAACAAAATGGTAATCCATTTATTTTCTTAATTTTATTGTTTCACTCTTTTTTATGGTTATGTCGGAGTGATGTATCAAAATTAGATATCCACCAGTTTACTAGATTTGATTTCATAGGATATTATTATTTTCAGTTGCAAATGTGGCATTGCTACCCGCAAACAGAGGTCACCCTTAAGAACGTTCTAGAGGAATTGAGCTCACCATATGACGGTGTTTTATAATAATTTTTCTGTACATAAAATTTTATAAAGTTCTTGGTCTTAATTGTTGCATATGAAAATTCTTTGTCTTAAAAGGTATTTTATGCTTCGTAAATAGTTATTACTTTGGAATTAAATTTATTTTTATCTATCTAATAAATCAGTTATATGTTTCAGCAGATCAGTCATTCATTCATCGCATTTTTAAATTTTTGCTTCGTTTTGGATATATAAATATTGGTCACTTCAATCGCATAACAAGTAAAACTATATTTTTCAAAGATTTATCAAAATTTACAAATATTTCCTTGAAATCTTTTTAGTTGGTTTTCGAACTGAGAACTTTAATGTTTCTGTTATCAGTTGGAAACCAAAACCATATTAATATATTTTTATTCCTGCTTGTATTTCTTGAAATTTTTAAAGTTTGACTTTATTGTCTGCAATATTTTTCTTTCGAGAACCGCTGAATTATCCTTCACGTCGAGTCATAGTGATTGGCGCTGGCATTGCTGGAATTACTGCAGCACAGCAACTAAAAAATTTGGGCTTGGATGTGCTTCTTTTAGAGGCCAGAGTAAGTGACATTTATTTACCATTCCTTAAAAAGTAAATGACAGTTTTATCATCAGTTATGCGATGCATTCCAAGCAGAAAAATATTGAATTAGATTGAACTGAAGAAATTTTTTGAAAAATTAAAAAAAAATAGAAAATGGAAATATTGATTTTAAAAAACTTAAAGTAATCAATTTATTTTAGTCATCTAGTTTATTATTAACAAAATTTACTCAACAGTATTTCAAAGTTTTAATCTTCATGCATTCTTGATTCTATATTAAAATGAATGAAGTTCTCTTCATAGCCTCGAATTGGAGGTCGAGTATCAACATTTATGAAATCATTGAACACCATATCATCAAATCACAGTAATGAAGAGCAAATCTTTGCCGAACTCGGTGCTTCTTCAATTTATGGAGCACGTATGTACTTGTTGGAAATTGAGCTTTAGTTTTGTTATTGTTTCTACTATATGTTTTCGCAACGCAAGCTCTCAAAATAGCCAGCTTTTGATGAGTTATAAAAATTGAAAATCATTGGAAAAATGTAGTCTAATTTAAGTGAAAATGTATCGAAATACTTAGTTTACATCTGTACACTGCGTTAAAGTTTGATTGTTATTGCTGTTTGATCAAAACAGACATTATGCAGAGATTTCGGCTTTAACAAACATTGTTTAAATAATCTGAAGTTAATTTAAGAGGTCAAAATATTTTTCAATTTAGTGAGATTGAAAAAGCTTGAATTCATTTCAGTAATGCATTATTTTTGTTATTACTGTTATCATTTATAATAGTAATTATTATTATTATTATTGTTATGACTATTATTATTGTTATTATTGTTATTATTATTATTATTATTAACTATTACTATAACTGTTGTTATTATTACTATTTTGCTTTCAAAAACCACACTTGACTTTTTCAACTTCTCTACTAACAAATTTTCAGTTTCAAATCCCTTGATGACAGTAATCAAGCAGTTTGAAATACAGTGCAATCCTGTACTTCTTGACAGTTGTGCACTGTATAATTCTTCAGGAACTGCAGTATGTAAAATTTTTTTTGTTCTTCAGCTCTTAAAACATTTTTTATGCTATACAAAGTTAATTTGTGTGAATGCAAAAATTTTATTTACATTTTATTGTTTCCCAAGAGAAGTGTATAAAGTACACTATCAAAATTATCTGAAGGTGTATCTTAAAGCTGAAAATTAACATTTCATAAAGTTTTCAGGTAGAATTAAGTTGCGCTAGATTAATTGAGCGTTTATTTCACAATTTCATATATGCTTCGTCGTACTTATCGAATACCAAAAATATTTTTGAAGCAAAAGGACAAATGTTGAGTTTGAAGGATGCTTTTGATATTATGTTAAAGTAAGTAAAGGTCCTTGGTTATCTGTTAGTTTCGATAATTATGAATTAGTTGCATATATCTAAATTTTTCTCCATATGATTGATATTTTCAGGAAAATTCAAATGCTCTCAAGGGCGTTTTTTTATCTTTTTATTTCCAATTATCATCATGACAAACTAGTTTTTAAGAGCTTAACTTGTCATTTTTTTTCTCACCTGGTATGAAAATAGCCAGACAACCAAGCAAGTCTATTTGCATATGTTGCTTCTAAATTGTGAAACATAATTTCTTAGATGAATTTACTGATTAAAGTTATGTATTTTGAATGTTGCAACTCATATTATCATTTTAGAGAGGAAGAATATATATTGCAAGCCAGGCGTATTTCTTTTTTGCAGTCGTATCATAATATCCTCAAGAAACTACAGATTGTTCAAGACTCAGTGAGGCGTTTTATTCCTAATTTGTTTTAAATTTTGCTAAATGTCTTAGTGACAATGCAAAAATTACACTTGGTTTTCAGATTGTGAATGCAAAAATATAGATACTTTTGCATTCACAAACAATGAAAAAATCAGCTGGTGCAAGCTGAAATTACTCAAATTTTTGCTTAAGTATAACTGATATTCAAGTTGATATAATCCATTTTTCAAGTATCACTATTACTTCAGGGAGTCATGATTATAAGCAGCAAATACGGAAACTGCTAAAAGTTAAACTTATGATTTTAATTAGACGAGGATCTCTTTTTTTAAGATGGTTATCATTAAGAACGAAATACAGTGTATGTCTCAAACTTATAAACATTCAAAAGAAATGACTGGTGGAACGGATTGGAATGAAGAAAAAATAGTCAAAAAAGATATCGCTGAAAAATGTATCCGCAAAGACATCGATGATGCCATAAATGTTAGTATGAATTCAAAACTGCTTTCTAGTATTTTTTCATGAAAAGTAACATGCAATTAAATTATCTCACTAGTTGGTATTAGGATATAAGTTTTGAGTTAACAAATTATATTTTTTACCGTGAATTTTCATAAACGATTTGCTACGTTTGTTTATTCAGTTAGATCTGCAAATCATTTACAGCAAGCATTTTTCCTTGACTTGAAATTCTTCGTGAATGCAGAAATTTGCATAGACTTTTTAACTAAGCATATTGCTTATATTAGTAAAATTTATTGTAATTAAAGAGTTACGAGTCGTTACAAATGAGGAGGGAGACGCTGCGTCAAGCCATAGAAAAATTTAAGAGGGACAAACCAAGGTATGTTGTACATTTGATTCGAAGGGCTATGGTGTAACTTGTATTTTATGTTACTTTTTGTTTTTCGTGGTTATTGCATTGCCTCAAAATTATTCCAGGATCGTACTTATTAATATTCAGTATGAGGGATCCATTTCATTCTCACACATTTCTTTGCTTCAGGAATAAAGTCCTAAATATTTATTATCAATCAATATCCTTAACGTTATGGTTAGCCCAAAAATAGAAAATATTTAACTTTACTCTTAAATACTGCAGAATCACTTATGCTTGGTTGACCAGTTATCAAGAACATATTAATAGGGAATAATTATCGTAGCGAAACTAAGAAGATTTCTGAATTTCCTTCATAACTATTTATGAGTTATGGTTTTTAGTGAAAATTTAACAGCAGTATTGGCAAATGTTTTGTATGTTTCGGTAGTTTCTGGAAAATCCCGAAAATGCTTCTAACTGCAATCTGTAATCTCTAAGTTGCATGTAATAAATTGGCTTGTCTACAATCTTTTGTTCCATCTGTTTGTTTACGATTATGACAGTGTCAAATTGCATCAATGAGAAGCATTTATGTTTGACCTGTCGTATAATCTTTTGTTCGTTTTTCTCATGTATTATATGTTCTGTATGGTGATCTCCATAGGTTGTCTACTGTTTCATCAATAATATTAATGGAATGGGTCATAACATTTGTAATGACGGGTTAAATTACCATATTGTTCCAGAAGAGAAAATTATCTGAAAACCAAGTACAACTCACTAATATAATTAGAAACATTTATTATTCAGTATAGGGTTGAAATGTATTTGTTTTGATGGAATGAAGAATTAATTACACAAAAAAAAGCAATAATTTAAAATTCCAAACTTAACTTTGAGATTAAACAAAATAAATAGGAAAATTTCAGTCCAGGATGCTTACTATTACAGATTTTGCAAAAAATATTTATAACTTAGCATTAGAGATCAAATCAACTGTAAAAAGTGTCTACATAGCCTCTTCATAAGGAGACATTTTCATTAAGGAATTTAAAAAGTGAACTGTGACGATTCAGTCTGAAACAAATAGGTTCTGTCTTAAAACAAACAGGATTTAGAATTTCAGTAGTCATGATACTTGAAAAATGTAAGGATTATTTGAATGTAAAAGATTCCGTTTTTCTTTATTGTTTCATGATTGTTTTTTCAAAGTTGTACCTTTGAATTTTGGAAATTTTTGAAGTTTATAATTCGTAATGAGGACATTTTTTACATGCAAATTTAAAATACTAAAATAGTTTTTAATTCGTTTCAATATGATAATTTAAAAGTACTGAAATATTCAATACTGTTTAGTTTTATTCTATAACGCAGTTTATATTTTCAGTGATTTCCATATGAACCCTGAAAATAAGGCAATTTTCAATTTTCATGTGGCAAATTTGGAATATTTGCTTGGTGCGCCTTTAGAGAAGATATCAATGAAATACTGGAATCACAATGAGAATTATGAATATAAGGGATCAAATGTATATGGTAGGAATCACTTTATTTAGTTATTTTTCAGGATATTTTTGTTTTTTTTTCAGCGGGATAGCAGAATGTTGAGTAGGCATATTTCAATAATTATTCTCAATGAAATATTTGAGTGAGAGGAAAAAGCCCGAAGATTGTTACGGAAACTTTAAAACTAAAAAATTCTTGAAATGTTTATGGTGATATATTTAAAAAGATAAATTTCACTATCATTATCGCAGAGCTTTAAATTCATCTATTTACCAAAATTGAAACTCAATTATAATTAATATAATTTTATATATAATTAGTTTATATAGTCAGGTAATGATTTCTTCTTGTTTACAGACTTGAGTTTTTAAATTAAATTTTATAGGCTTCTACTTTCAGAAACATTTATTTGCTGGAATTTGCTTCAACTATTCAATATTAATATCAATTATCACATCTCAGTTATCACATGCTTAATATTAATCTCAGCTATCACATGCTATATCTTTTCTTTATCCAGATTTTGTTTCAAATTCTTATTACTGATTTCAACGCAACTTTTTCATGCCCAAATGGAAATTAAATCATATAAAAAATTGTCACAAATTTAGCTGTTAAATATGCCAGTAGCTTTTTTTACCTAACTGAAGCAATGAATTTAAAACGTTTTGAGAAATCTAGAACCCTTCCGAAAAGTTTCCTGCAGATGTCTTAGTTTATTTACTACTGTTTTACTTTCATTATTTGTTGATAATTTTAACTGATACATTATATTAATTAAGCGTAGCTGATCCGTTTGTGATGAAAATTGAAGCATCAAGAGAACGAATTTCATTGCAAACTTTTTCAAAAATGTATATAAATTTAAACTTATTAAAAACTCTTTCTAAAAAAATTCCCTTCAAGATGTTTACATAAACCTACTTTGACTTCTCGTGAGGGATAAATTCTTGTAGTATAATGCTTTTCGGATTACTCTGAAATATTTTCGAAGCATTTGTCCAGTTTATTTTTCATAACAATATTACAATTTTCCAAGCAGCAGTAGAAATAATATCTACAAAATACAGACCCGTGAATTGAAGAGCAATGATATCAGTAAAGCAGTATGGTTAATTTAAGTGATACTGGGAAATTTCAAAAGTTTTAGTTGTAGCTATTTGGTGAGCAAAAAAACCGCTCCATTATTTTTAGAGAAAGTAGATAAATTTACTATAGCTATATTTTCGGTTTATCATGTTCTTTATTTTATGGGCGGGTTTGTGAGTAAAAAGTAGGAACGATCTAAAGATTGCAATTTATTTTACAAAATTTTTCTTTTCATGAGCTGATTTTTGATTCTATTTGACTTGAATAGGATCCCCAGCATCACAAAAATTTGTATTGAAACTAGCGGAGTACATGATGCTTGATTAATAACAAGTAATGAGAAATGATAATCTAAACAATATCACTAGGCACAATACTACCATAGCAGTCTGAGTAAATCTGTGATGAGCCAGCACTGCAAGAAGATGGAGCGATCTTTATTGGCAGAGCAGAATGCAGTAAGTTCCAGAATAACGGATCATTCATTCGGATGCATGTGTTTTTTCGTAAAATTTGACCCAGTTCAGCATCCAGTTGGTTCGGTTCAATACCATCACCGAGAACTGCTATTAACTTTTTATGACGATTTTTAGCAAAAATTTGGTGCGAAGTCTTGATCTAAAAATTCAGTCATTCAAAATAATGATGCAAACAAGTTCAAGGAAATTTTGAGGATTGACTTAATTAAGCTTAGACTTAACATTTGCGCTGATTAATTAAGCAGTTTTATGGGAAAAAAGGCTCTGCGTGTGAGTGAGTAGTTCAGCTAGCAAGTGAGTATTAATTGCAGGATTTTATTGCTTTATAACATTTAAAAAATTATCAATGATTATACATTATTTAAAATGAAATAAACGCTGTAATGTACCTACGTTCATTTAGATACTGTTATTGGTAACATTGGCGGGAATCACAAATTACGATACCTGTAGTGTTTTCCATTCATTGTCTAAGAAATGTAGTGTTAACACTAGTATGAGTGATTGCGCACATTCCATTTGGTTGATAAGTTCATCAGATATAGTATGAAGTCGGGAACTATAATTTGGTCCATCTCTATGTAGCAGACATAAGATGTATTCCTCATATTCGAGTTGCCTAAAGTAAAAAAAATTTTTCTTTGTAAATATTGCCATATTTTATTGCATAAAAATATTTATGCAAAAAAATAATTTTATTTGAGCAATAGTATGATTAATTACCTGCATAAAGTATCGATGATAAATTTCTCGTCCTTCTTTGAATAGCTAATGAAAGCATCAAAATGAATGAGTGGCAAAGGACTAGATCCAGGTGTCGTTCGCGTGCCAGTGAATGATGGTGGTACCTTATATCTTCGTTGCACCGTTACTGCTTTAGTTTTTCGTAGCGTTAATATTGCCAGCAATATTAAACCAGTGGAGATTATTGCTGTTCCAAATAGAACTGCTATGACGAGAAATGAATTTGTCGTTCCTTTCGTACCGAAGACACCACTTGCAGTGGGTGCGCAAATAGTGCTGTAAAATAAAATCTTACTAGGATCAAAATTAGTGACAATAGTAATAATGAGGGAATGAAAAGAAGTTTAATTTAGATTAGTTATTAATTGGCTCGCATGATTTTTGATCCATCTTAAAAATTTGTTAGTTTCTGAAACCGTTTTTCTTTCAATAGTTAATGAAGCACTGAAAGCAAATATTTTACTCTGCAAATAAGAAATGGTAATATTTTGTGCATAATTACACTGCTTCAGAATAATTACGTTATAATAATGAGAGATAATGGAAAATTCGGAATTCTTATCACTAATATGTAAGACAAACGTATTAGCGGTAGCAATGAATTGTGCCATTGGTATACGAAATATATCTTCTCCAAAATTAGGAGGATAAGGACTAAGAATTGTTGTATCATTTTCACGAATAGCATGAGTAACATTTTCTACGCATAAAACATCCGACACATCACGTATTATATCTAAATTGCGTGGCAACCAAAATTGTGTATGAAAGCGGAACGAGCAATCGCACCGAAATAAATTGTGACCTAATGATATGTCTTTAAGTTGTTTTCCATATTGCTCAATCGATTGTGGCAAGTCCTGAATTTAAGTAATATGATCCTTGTCATATTTTTGTTTTATTTAATCAAGAATATCACAAGGTAAACTTATACTTGTTAGAATGTGACAGAAAATATACTGACTTACCTCTAACTTATTATTGTGTAGAGTGATGGTATTGAGAATAGGCATTATTTCGTTGAGTCGATTACCCAATGACATTAACATATTATTGTGAAGAAAAAATGTAGTGATCTTATTTGTACGAAACAGTTCATCACCTGTCAATCGGATCAGATGATTTCCTGATAAATCTAGTAACTGAAAGATATACATATATAGTTGGTATCAAACATAATTAATCATTTATTTTCTGAAAAATTAAAAATTTTCAAAATAATTGGCTAAAAAGCTTTTAATTTGCGCATTTACATAAATGTGAAACTGTCCGTTGTTGTTTTGTAAACCTGTAAGGAAGGTAATGTATTGAAAGCCAGTGGTTGTATTTCTCGTATAGAGGAATGATTAATATGTAAGTGTAGAAGACGTGTACGACCCAGAAAATCATGGCTCTGAATAACAGGTATTTCCATATTTTCCAGGTATATATGTGTAGCGTACATTGGCAGATCCTGAAAATAATTTATCCAGTAAAATATTAAGTGCTCAAGAAAATTGAAGATTTATTACTTTGCTAAAAGTGATCTCATAATCCTGTTGATTAATGTCCATTTTATTGACTATAGAAGTCTCTTTATAAAGTTGTATGTGATTAAGTTTCATTTAATAAATTTTATATTCACTCAGGGTGCTCACTTTAGTGGTGAATTTTTTTCGATCTTCAATACTTAATGCGGAGCATCGTACGATATTTTTTATAAACGTAGCATCATGATAGCAATTACAGCCTTGGGGACATTTCGATTTGCAGTCACAGTTGCCATATTGACAACATATACAATTAGGTTCACAAATCTGAAACAAGTTCCATCTGCGAGTTGAAATAGAATAAATATTTAGATATTTCTGAGCAAGAAAAATTGCGAGCAATTAGTTTGAAGAGAATAATAATTTGAAAGTAAACATATCTTACCTGCTTATAGCTGCAGAGTAAGTCATCTTTGGTAAGTTCTGAAAGCTGAATTTTTCGCTTGTCAAATCGATGGGAACATTTGGCTTGATTATCATCAGAAATATCAATCTGAGATTTTTCCTACAAAGTATAGAGTTATTTTCCAATATTGGCGATAGTGTAGTAATTAGACTAAACTGAATATGATTGGTGAAAAGTGGAAATTCAAAGAAAAAAGGCAGTCTATAAGATTAAAGTTAAGTGATAATTAAGGAACAGAAACCCAAGAATGAATTACTTACTTGTTCATTAGTGAGAATCCAATCCATTTCGCAGCTACAAATGAGTGGATTATCAGATACTTTTAATCGCACCGAATGAGTGCTGCTCAAATTGTCAACTTCAAAAGCTTCTTTCTGTAAGATAGACAGTGCGTTGTTGCGCAAATTGATGCTAATCAAAGAAGATTTATTACGGAAGGTACCATTCTCAATATTATGAATTATATTATCACGCAGATCAATCGTTTCCAATGTATTTGGAATCTGTTCACCACTTAGAGACATAATGCGATTATGTTGTAGCTGAAATTCAGAACACTTTAGTTATGATTTGTAATTCTGTACTTGCATTTAATAATCCAGTAAATACCAACGATTTTCGATCATGACTGTTTGAAAAAATTTCTCGTAAAGATAGACTTAGACACAGACTGCTTTGTTATATCAAGTATTATTATGGCTATCTAGCAAATGATGCCTACCTGTACATGGCGTACTCTGGACATGTCTGCTTTGTTAATTTTAGCAATTTCATTAAAACCCATATCAAGATGGATCATAGTTGCTGGAAATTCATCCCACTCAATCAGTTGAATAATATTGTAACTTGCATTAAGACGTTTCAGACTTTGTAAGCCACGAAGTGCTCCGTTGAAATTTGTCAGATAGTTATTTGATAAATCAATTTGCCGTAATTTGGGACATTTTGTAAACGCTGCTTCTGCGATATTATCAATGATATTAAAAGACAAATTAAGTTCAATAAGACGTGGTATATCCGAAAATATGTACAGTTCGATCTGTAAGAAGTATTTTCTTTCACAAATTCTGGCTTTATTCTGTTTCCTGTTATTCAGAATTGTAAGAAAAGCTTTATACTTTATTTATTTAATAAGTATTTAAAGATGTTTACTATTACTCTTGTTTTAGTCTTAAAAATAATATTTCGCATATCGAACATGACTAGCCTTATTTAGATCAAGATTTTCATTCATAGACTATACTTGATTTTATCCTCAGCTCTTTTGATTTTCCCTTCGAATAGATATTTGCTTATTTTATCAATTTTCAGCGTTAAACGATATTTTTCATGAATGAAAGAAAGATTTTTTTGCTATTTTCAACAAAAGAAAAAGAATTATGTACGTGCCAAGAAAATGCATTAAAGTTCATTTGTTAGTCTGAATAGAAACGAAAAAATAATAACTGCTAAGGATTAAACTGACAGACAAATGGATAAGTGATTTTCTTTTGTATTTGGTTTTATTTTTGTGTATGAGAAGAGGGAAGAAATGAGAGAGTTTGATTCAAAAGCTTTGGTGTGGTAAGCATTTTAAAGTAACGAAGAAAGAAAAGCTTAAAAGGTAGAAAAAACTGGAATGATTTTGCAAGCCATATTATTTTTTTAAAGAAATTTTTATGCATTATTCTTCAAAATATCTTAAGTTTATAAATTTATCATAAATTTATAAAAACAAGAGTTTGTTTCTTTACTTTTAGACTTTAAAGTTAAAATAATACTTAGCAAAAAAAAGAATATTACCGATGGGAGTTTGTTTTTGTGAAGATTCAGTGAATGCAAATATGGCAGTTTGTTGAAAAGAAATTTGTAAGCTTTGCTGCAAATAAATATGTATGAAACAATGAAAATACGAAATTGGAGAACAAAATTAGCAGACTTAATGTGAAAGATTGATTTTGATAGCAGCAAATGAGTCTTCAATTAGTTTCTTTCTGCAATACATTGTTTTACTTAATTTTTCGATGAGGTGAAAGTTGACTAAAAAATTCTTGACTAGCATATTGTTATAATAATATGGTCAGTTATGGAAGGACGTAATGATTGCTTTGTTTTTGATCACTTTCCAAACATATTAGGTAACATAATAATGCTTGGAAGTGAAAACTCGATATGTCAAAAATAGGCTGACTTATTTTCTACTCGACCTGGCATGAGTGACTACTGGATGAGTGAACTTTTTACATACATAAAACATTTTATTCAGAAAGATTCAAATATTTCCTTCTCTCTCGAAACATAAATTGCAAAAATGTACATTTTAATAGGTATTCAAACTGTCAAAAAAACAATTATATCTTTTTTAAGCCATCTCTTTCTTTTGAAAATAAAAGCAGTCATTACTGTTCATTTTCGAGTGATTTTGGAAATTATAAGCGCAAATAATGGAATGCTTGTTTTTGAAATATCTCTCATTATATTCACAGTACTGTTGATCAGCAGACATTTTGCGCTTGTTTTGTTTATCATCTTGTTCTTCGACTTTTGCATCATATTGGGGGTACTTTGAGAGTACGCTCAATATGATGCAATAGTACAGTAGTCGTCGAACCGAAGTAATTTTTTACAGAATATTACAGTTTTTATTACAGAATTACAGAATCGAAGTTTTTAAAGTACATTTTATGAAGTAATTTTTTTAAATAACTATCAATAAGATATAGAATGGTGAAGGAAAAATACCTGATCTGATTATAAGATAGGTCGAGTTGACGCAGTTTGAATAAATGCCCTACTTCTAGTGGCACTTCTACCAGTAAATTTCTCGCGAGATTTAGTTGTTGGAGTTGGCGTGTGTATTGAAATGAGTTCGTTTCCACTTGATAAATAGAGTTGTTTGATAAGTAAAGATAAGTTAAATTTGACAAACCAAGTAAGCTTTCCTCTTCCACTTCTGCTATTCTGTTAGAGCCAAAATCCAGCTGGAAAAATTTTTTTACTAAATTCGCTTTGTTATGCTTTGGTAACTTTAGCATTTTCAGTATAATTAATTTATGTATGATTAATGCAAAATATGTAGCCAGCATTACTTTTAAATCATAGCTTGATTTGTGCTAAATTATTTCTCTGAATGGAAATCACTAAACTTGTATAGAATTTAAGATTGAAATACTTTGAAATTTATAAAGGAAATGAAATAAAAATAATTATTTTGTTGTTTTTTTTACTGTGAATTACTTTAGCTAAGTTATTACTGTTGCTTAATTCTTTATTTTACTTACAATCTACCTTGATTAATAGTTTATAGCGCTGATTTCTTTGTTAGTTTATTTAAGAAAAATTATTTTAAGTAATGGTTTTCGTTGTTGTTAATTTTCTGATTATTATCTGTGCGACAATCGAGAGAGCTTTTTGTTGGCTCATAAAATTTTTGATAAAAATTTATCTCATTTTCTTTGCTAGTTTTTGGTTTTATTTTTCGTTTAATTCAGAAAAGAGTAGTGTTTCAAGGTTACTTCTATTTCTTCTAGTAATTAGAAGAACCAAATTGTCTTTAATTCTTTCCTCCTCTTTCTATCAAATCATTTTTTAGAATTTGCAGAAATTGTAAAAGTGTCGTAAACTTTTAAATTTTATCAAAAATATTATTTTTAACTTTTTCTAATAATAATATTGAGTTGGCTGCCTGGAATTTGATGAATATGAAAAATAGTTTTTCTTTGTTTATGAGTGTTAACATGAAATAATCATAATCCTGTGCAGATAGATAGTCATTATTTTTCACATCTATGTTAATACAATACGACATTGATATCATATTGATAGAGAATGGTAATGAAAAAGCAAATAGAGAATAAATTAGATTGATATTTGATTAGCTCATTCACATTTTGCTATCACTCAGAATTTCATCCAAAAATGTGACAGGAGAATATGACCTTCAAAAAGTTTAAAACCTGTACTCACACATTCTTCTATTAATTACTATGCAAAATAGTTATCATAATTTGCTGATTATAATTATGGAGAAAACTTAAAATTCATTTAAAGATGTTTTCTTTTCTTTAAACTGTCATTTATTTTCATATATCAGTATGCCAGGCTAATTTTTTGACACGTTTTAATATTCTGTACAACTTAATTCATTTAAGATTTTATTTTCACGTTTTTTTGCACGTAATGTATCTCACTTGTACATCTTTTTATCGCAGAATCAGAGAAAGATGAGATGCACTGATTAACTTTCAAGTTATTTAAATTTGAGTTCGAAACATAGAAATAGCTTTTTAAAATGTCTAAAAATTTTTATTATTGATAGTACCAAATTTACTTTAAAAATTATGTCCACGACTGCTGTTATCATCATCATTGCCCGTTAGAAATGCCAAGTTTAGGTTAAGAAAAAAACATTCCAGTTTTGTTCTTGAAAATCAAAAATTGAAAGTAGAAGAAAAAAAAGAGTATTAATTTACCTGCTAATTTATTCATAATAGTTATATTATTCAAATAACTAGCCCTAGTCATAATGTAATGCCAAATTTTATCACAATACTGAGTGATGCATAAATGGGATAGAAAATCTGATGTAAACAAGCGTCATAAGTACGAGTATTAATGAAGAAACATCATTGAACTGCTACGTACATGAGCATTAAAATTAATAATCTCCAAGTAATTGGGACAAAATTATAATTAAAACCTCAGAAGTGTTATGATTATACATACCACATTTACATGAAACTTACTCTAATATAATGCTTTCATATGAATTCGTTATTAGAGTAATATCTCATGATTAAGTATTAGCTTTTCATCGCACTACCTACGAGGTAAGCCGCTTTTAAGTAGTGTACTCAGCTTCGCGAAACAATAAACTGATCCTCGTAATCCCCATGTTGTCTCAAATTTTACATTAATTGTAATTAAAAATGAAATATTATCTTCATTTGCTTGTGATGAGCCATTATGCTTATTATTATTATTACTTTCGTGAGTTAATCTAATCAATACCGCTCATATTTGCAAGCGCTTTTTGCTTGTTAAGAACTAAGAATAACTGAGTGAAAAAATGACTAATTTATGTTGTTCATATTATTTTGTTATTGACCAGTTCACTTACCATCTCAAAAGTGACCAATGATTCAATTTCAACGCAGCACAAAATCAGTCAGTCTTTTGTAATATTTTCGAATAATAATGCACTTGAAAGTATTACTTTAGTGACTCATAGTGTTTTTATAGCATCTTAAATTGTTGACACATTCAAAAGACCGAAATTTGAATTTAATATTTTAGCTTAGTGCTAAGTAGAAATGAATATTTCAAGAGTAGTTCACACACATTTATACTAGATTTTTCTTATATTTGACATTCAGATAGGCCTAAAGCAAAACCGGTTCTATCAGCATGTGCAGGTAAGGAGAAGGAAACATAATAGACAACGGCTCCAAATTGCCTTATTTAGAGGATACTGCAAAAACTGCATAAATGAGTATGTGAGAAGTGTATAAGTAAACTTTGAAGTGTTAATAAAAACTGATAAAAACTTCAAGATAAGTATTTTGTTGAAAGTGTAAGAAATGATTGAAGTAGAACTATCACATCAATGTTTACATTTGCGCCTTCCAGATAAAATAATCAAGATAATTGCATTTATAGTTATTTCGTTTTATTTAACTGAACAATGTGTTTAGCATAATACACTTGAAGAAAGTGATTAGATTGATCACAAGACGTATTATTATTATAATAATTGAAGTTTTGAATCAAAAAAACTATTTAAAGTTTATAGTAAATGAAGGAAAAATTGAAAAAGTTTTTTTTTTTTTAAATTTTGCATCATTATTCAAGATAGATTCATTTATGTAGATGAAAATGCTTAGATTTGATTAGAAAATTGGCCTAGTAAGACTCGACTGAATAAATTTAAAAGGCTTATTCAAATATTCATCTTATTTATTTACTACTAAATGAGCAAGTTCCTTGCAGGTGTTAGTCAAATAATGCAGTACCTCTTACTAAAAACTCCAAGAAAAACTTACTGTTATTAAATTTGTATAATTTTGAAAAATTCGTGGTTCCAATTGTGTGATGCGATTATTGCTCATAAATAAGTGTTGAAGTCTTGCGCAACTGTTAGCGAATAAATTTTCCGGAATAACTTCAAAGCGATTCCGACTAAGATCAATACTTTCCAGCGTAGAAGCTTGCATAGAAAAAGGAGTATTGGCATCAATAGCATTGCCACTTATATTCAGAAATAATAAATTTGGTAAATTAGCTATTGTTGCTGGAATAATACTTAGACGATTGTATGCAACATCGAGATGGATAAGTGTCTCTGAAAATCATTGAGTGTAAGCTACTACTTGTTAGCTGAATGAGCTTTATAAAATCCGATGTTAGCTTTCATCTTCTTGTACTGACTTAAAATTGGTGTAATGAGATTTGTTTATTAATCACTTTCTTACTCTTACTACAGCATTTTTACACTTGTAATACTTTTAGGTAGTTTCTTATTCATTAATTATTACTCATTAATTTAATACTTGAATTCTTTGTCCAAATCTTTTGATTAGTACTATCATCAATTATTACAATAACCTGTCGGTAGCGCTGTC
Organism: Thelazia callipaeda; assembly: GCA_900618365.1. NCBI lineage: Eukaryota > Metazoa > Nematoda > Chromadorea > Rhabditida > Thelaziidae > Thelazia > Thelazia callipaeda. Next base: position 48,721 of record UYYF01004295.1, on the reverse strand, counting down.
CAAAGTTAAAATTATTGATATTACTGATTATAGATTCTATTATTTATACAGATTTACATCTTTTACCTGGCATAATAGGTAATTCCTTGATGTAATTATTATTGATATGTAGTTGTTGCAGTAATGTGCAAGTTTTTAAAACATTGCGATTGATATTATCAATTTGATTATGTGCTAATAGCAACTGCCGAATCGCAACAAATCTTGATAAATCATTGTCAGCAATAAATTGGATTTTATTATAGCTTGAATCAAAAATTATAAGTTGTTCTGCATTGTTGTTACATTTTGGTGTGGAAGATCCATCAAAATTGAGATTTCGCAAGGAATTTCGTGAGATGTTAATCACCTGCAATGAAACAAATATCTTAATTTTTGTGTGATTCTTGAGTGACTGTCAAACTTCAAATGCTCTAATATTTGAAAATGATAAGCAATCAAGGAGTGTCTCAAAAATAAGTTGTAAATAAGCTGTATGTTAAGTACTGTGCATAGAGAGGAAAATTAGATGATATTACCTGAATGTAAGGATTATCACAGAATAATGAATCAGGCAGAGTTTGCAAGTTGCAATCAGTGATGGTGAGTTTTTCGAGACGTTTGTTGTAGCGAAAGAATTCAGATGGTATTACCAGCGTTTCATTAGCTACATTGAGTTGATTGAAGTATACGGAACGTAAATTTGTCATGCCATGCAAGAGAATACTTGGCAAAGTATGGAGATGGCATTTCTGAAGTTTGCATTTATTTCGTCAAAATATGCAAAAGAATTACTTGTTTTGCTTAATATTCATCAAAGTTTGATATATTTTTCAACTTTGACTTTTAGATATTTTTGCACTTATTACTTTTATATGGCTCTCTGATGCTTAACTTGCTTACTTTACGTAGTATCCATTATAAGATGAAACTAATGTATGTAGAAAAGGTGAAAAAGTTTCTGAATAATTTTAAAATGTGCAACTGCATCCGTGTAAGTGTGCGCTAAGTGACACTAACACTAAGGCCCTTACTAACCCATCAATTATTATCATCACTGATCTTTGGTTGCAATATGAAAATTAGACATATTGTTCAAATGGGAATTAAACGACTAGAGCTCTGCCATTATTGCATTTATCAATGCTTAATTTGCAAATGAAATTCATATTAACGAGCAATGGAATATGCACTTATTCACTGCTACTTGCCTTACTACAAATTACCCTGAAATACCGCTTTCATTATTTTAAATTTATTAAAGACATAAGAGGTCGATGGAATTACTTGTATAGCACGTTTTTATTAATGAATCGTAAGTGCAATTAATATAGTAATAATAATATAGGTAATGTATAATGATAGGATAGTTATTGGGTCGTATAAAAAAGTGAATTAAGGCAAAGTGGATAAGAGCAATCTGAATGCATTTATGTAAATGCAGGAGTAGATGGGATTCGCCACCTTTAGGACAAAGAAAAGCTTAGTTATATTGGAGAATTCACTCTGAACGGAACATTTGTCCTTTGGAAAAACAGTTTGCAAATCTAAAGTGATTCTTATAATAAATTCGTGACTTTAATAGTCAAAGTAAATATAAATTTTTCAATTAAATTCTTTTGCTCACATTTAGTCAGACAAAGTAATCGAATTAAAGCTGGCTTCAATCTGTTTCCAGTCTGAATTTAAATTCCATTCTGATGAAGAAAGTAGTCTATGAATTGTACGGCTATTTTATTTTCAAAGTTGAGTCTTAAAAAAAATTGGTTTCATACCTGTAAGCGTAAATTTAGCAAATTTTGAAATTTGCTCAGTAAATTTTCATGAAAAGTGACTGTGTTTGAGTGTTGTTGTTGCTCACTTTGAGAATTATCGCACTCGATGCTTAAACTTTTTGTAATATTTTGAGTAAGTTGCGAGAATAATTGTTGATCCCAAAGATTATCATTTGGTGTTGTTAACCACTTACAGGTTACAACTAGACGATCTTGTTCAGCTATATCTGGTATGCAAGTACACCTGAAGCATTAATTTCAGGCTTTAATTTTAAGCTAAGCCAACTTATTAATATTGCATATAAAATCGAATTATATTACGCCTGACAACTTTAATGAAGTTTTTTTATCGGAGAATAAAACAAAAATTTATTTATGAAACTAAATCAAGATTCATACTATCAAACCTGTCCGAATTATTGCATAATCACCAGTAAAGCACTTAAATTTTGTAACATACCTTTTCGGACATTGGATTTCGGTAATCCTAAAATTAGCAGCAACAGAAATAAATAGTACAATGCTATAGAACACAGCAGGCAATATTCGGAACTGTGCTATATTCATATTAACTGATTAATAAAGTAGTGGTAGTAGTAGTAGTAGTAGTGTTGATGATAAAAAAATGTGCAAAGCAAAGATGTCGCTTGTTTGACCGGTGATTTTATTTCAACATGACAGTTTCTGCAAAGCTAAATGATTATTTTCTTCTGTACAAAATAACCACCTAATACCAAACTTAATGTCAGCAAAGTATTTCAACGTGTATAATTTATGTAGTAAAGTTAAAAATTGTACGATTTTAAATGTAGAATCTTGTACTATATTATCAAAGAGATTCATTTAAGTAAAACTGAAAAATGAAATATTATCGAGAATCAGATGAGCAAGCGTGGTTCCATCTATAATAATGCAGGTAAGTATGAATAAATGAAGTAAAGGATAGAAAAGTACAGAAAATTTCGGTTCGGTCGCTATTTTCGAAAAGACATCATGATGAATGATTTTCAATTGCCCTAATTCAACATTCATCTAATATTAATCAACTACCACTACAACTATCCATCTTCTTCCTGATTCTTTTAGCCACTAAAATAGCAATGAAATATGATGAAAATTTATTAGCAAATTCAACAAAGATAAAAGGAATAGAATTAATTAAACTTCAAGTATGTATTATTAATTTAGAAATATTGTCTGGCTCTTCTCGTTCACATTTCTATGATACCTTTTCTTAATTAAGGATTTTGCAAAGTTAATCTGAAAAGTGTCAACCATGTATTTAGCTGCATGAAATGTTAACATATTTGTCTATAAAAATTAATATTTAACGAAAATGAACTTTTTCATTTAAAACTTATCAAAGTTATCTTATCAGTTGATTATTACAACTTCCACCGTCCTAGCAGCATAGCTATTTTGAGGAGATTTTTGTTCAATGTTTTTTTGATTGACAAAAAAATTACGCTCTGTATTTAGTACTGTACATGCATGCTGAGAAACAGTCTGATGTAATTTTAGAATTGACGAAAATGCTAAGTACCACACCTAAAAAGTACTCAAAACATGATTTCGGCTACTGCAAAAGATTGGAATCAGTAATGATGACGTTATGAATGCTCAGTATACAGCCAAGTTTGTGGTGTTTTAGAAGTAAGAACAGCATAGATGCCTTGAATAGTACATAAATAGTCGTGAAGTGAAAAAGTTAAGCAGCTCTCTTTTCATTAGTTTGTACCTTATAATGAACGATATAAACGATCAGTTGCTGTCTAACTTCAAATCATTCTCCTCAATATGTATAGATTCAAATTTCATACAACGAGATGCTTTCAAAAAAAAAACTTTAAAAATAAAATGTAAAAATCGGTTGCAAGGAAATACAATTTATCATAAAAAAATAAAAATTTTCACACGTAATTTTGACCTTAGAGATAAGCACTAGAATATTCTGCAGAATTATGAAGTTGAATTCAATGCGCAAATGACGTTTGGCTATTATTTACGAAAGAATACAATTGAAGAAAATATTACAACTAATAATAAATTGATGTGTAAGGAGATGAGGCGATGGTAGTGAACAGCTGGAAAGAGCGTTTATCAGTTGCGAGTGATCGTTGTTTTAGGCCTCAGTTTGTGGTGCGAAATGCCTGAAGGGAATAATTTTTGAATATTTAAAGACTGTTTTTAATAGTTTATCAAATATGTGTTGCAATGAGTTTAGAAAAGAAAAAAAAGACAATTTTCAAGAAAGATTTTATTTGCATGACAAAGCATGAAATGGACAATCAAATAAGTGGAATAATAATTATATAATTACTCAATTATTCATAAGTTTCGCAGTTATAATAATAAAAATAATAATGGAAACACGAGCAGCAATAGTGTTGCAAACAGAATTACTTGCAATTTAGTAACAGATAAATTAGTCAGGTTGATTATTGAAATTTACTACTAATTTATTTCAGCATACCAGTTTCAAATACCATTTTGTTATTATTATATAATGACAGTAGTAGAGTGATTATTGTGATTGTGAATGTTTGCAAATACGTTGCAAAATGCTATCGGAATAGGAAAATCATGAATGAATGATTGAATGACTGTTGATTTATGGGTATTTTTAGACACTTCAATGCATTTTTACCACAAAATGCTTTTACCACAAACTGCATGCTAGTAATTAAAAATTAAATACCAAGTTGTAAATTTGACGCATTTTGTGTATGGGTAAGAAAGATTGAGTTATTTTAGTGGAAGCTGGTTCTAAAGTATTTTCTGATCTGAAACAACGCTGTGTAAAGATATTCAAAGTCAGCAGTAGTAAATAAAATGAATTGATAATTGAAGTCAAAAAGAGATATTATATGCTCAAATGTGAGCATATAATAAAGTTTTGTTGTATATGATTTCGTATTTAAGTAGGCGAGTTTTGCCAGCTAAATGTATTGAATAAATAAAGCGATTATTAAAACCTCAAGCTGTTTTGCAACCATCACAGGTGGGAAAAGGCTTGGTCTAATCAATTCTGTAAACAAAACTATCCTTTCAATTTAAAGAAATCTTCGCATTAATGAGGAATTATTATGGTAATTATTACTATTATTAGGAGTATGGGGCTGAATGGTTTTGTTTAAAATTTTGGTCATTACGAATTAGAAAGCAATATTTTTGTCGCTTTATTGTCATGCAATCAATCAATCAGTTGTCATTTTTTTCAGTTTCAAATTTTGCACCGTTCATCAGGTTGAAAAAATATTTTGCATAACCTATGTGCAAAGTTTTTCACCTATGTAAAGAAGTGACAAATTGGTCTTGAGTGTTGTGAATAGACTAGTTCGTTGAAGAAAATCGTGAAAATTGAAAGCATTACTTGCAGACATTTGGAACGAATTAGAGTAATCATAAAGAATGCTGAAAGTAGTCAGAAGATATGAATAACTATGATAATATCACATAGAAATGGTTGGTTGTTTCTGTAACTTATTTTTGGAAAAGAGTTAAAATAAATCACTGGCTGATATGATATTACAATGATTATTATTAATATCATTATTTTAGATAAAATGGAGATAAATATAAGTAAGTAAGAGTAGTGTAGTGAGTGAGTAAATGAATGAATTGGTTGATTGTTAGTGAATGACAGCAACGATCAACGAACGAACGATGTAAAGAAAGTATTTGAAGGCAAACTGGAAGAGGTGTGGCTAGCGTTTGATTATCGAAAATGGGCAATATACCGAAGTACTGGGTGGGATTATCCTTCCCAGAGGGCGGGGGAGAGGTAGTATCAGAATTACTCAACTATCAATGATGCAATGATCAGTATTTATTTGCCATATTTGCGGGAAAGCATTGAACACAAACTATTCATTTCTATTCTTAGTATGTAACATTATTTTTAGTACTCATTACTGATCATCGCTATCGATCTTACTTTCAATTATCAGAAATTAGCGATTGCTTGGAGTAAATTAATTGACTGCACGTTATAAAATGTTTTATTTTCATACTTTTTGCTTACGCGTGCAGTCTTTTAACTAAGACTTGCAAGCTTCGTATGAATGCATTGAGACTTTAATCTTAGATTTTAATTATCATTTTAATATGTTTTGGAGTTATGATATATGTCTATATCTATATCTATATCTATCTATATCTATTTATATCAAGCCAACTGAGAAATACAACGATTAAATTACTTAAATTAAAAGAATGACTTAGTGTTATCTCGTCATGTTCTCAGATATTGTTTTTAGAGGCAAAACCTTACAAGGGCTTGAAAAAGTTTACACAAAATTTGTTATCATGTCAGTAATAATAATAATAATAATAATAATGTTGTAGTAGTACTCAAAGACATAGATGGAAAATAGTGATAGTAAATCAACTTTTGCTATTAGGTATTCTCTTGATTGTGTATGTGGAGAGTTTATTTTAGTAAAATGCTTTCAGATGATATTGTCTGTTCTTTACAAATCTGAAGGACTCAACCCGACAAATGCAAAATGATAAGTATGGACAGATCTTTTCATAGTGAATAAATACATAAATGGAAATGGTACTCATCCTTCTTTTCATTTGTCTGTCTATTCACATGTTGATTACGTAGTAGTTAATGGCTTGGGAAGTTTGTTTTGTGCTACAAAATATAAAACAATGTGTACTCTGTGTCGGAAGTACTAATTGATGTTTGAGGTCAAGATTCATGTGAATATCTGATTAACAGAGAGATTTGTTCAGCACCATTAGCACAAGCAATTTCAAAGCTAAGTGAAACTCATATAAGAGTGGCAATTCGAATTTATGATCAATACTTGAAAATTTGTATTTATAAGCATTTCTGGTTTGTTCCATTTTACTCTTATATTTCTATAAAAGGAGACATCAGCATCAGTGAAGATATGTGTTTGGTTGACAAACTGTCAGATCACTTGACAGTTTCAAAATGCAAAGCTTCTAAAAAGTCGAATTGATTCTGAAATTATTTCTCTTTCAGGTTATGCTCTTTCAGCTCTCTCAAAGCCAACACATAGACTCATCAATCCTAATTAAAAATGCAAAAGTGCCATGTGTGGGCAATATATTTTTTAAAGGAAATAATGTTTCAGACTAATTTACTTATTGTTTCATATGTTCAGATAAGTAGGATTATTCTGCAAACTGTGCTACGACTCAGAGTTAGTTAGCTGAGAAAGGGCTGAGGGTATTTTGAGCTGTTTTATGATCGTTGTGTTGTGCTGAAATCGTTGAATCAGTTCAGACTGCCACAGTTATTAAACTAGCAATAAAGTAATTACAAGTTGTAAGATACAAGGCAGTTCGCCATTTTGAATATTAAACAAATAGTAATATATAACGATAAATTCGTTATATTGAGTAATGAATAATTCAGTTGATATTTGATGTCATTTATTAGCTGAACGAATAACAAACATGTCAGGACATGAAGGTTGATGATATTGCATGTTAATATTGTGTACATTCAACGAAATTAAGGAGAAAATGTCAAAAGTGTCATAAATATATTTTTTTGAGCATATTTTCGAAGTTCGATTGAAGAAGATATGAGAACTAAGAATTAAGCGTGGAGAATTAAGTGACTTACGTTAGAATTAGAATTCTTCTTCATTTGTTATGCAATACGATAGAGTAAATTGAAGAAAGGAGATGTACAAAAGTTTGATACAGTGAAATAAAATTTAATGGAATGGAATAGAAGTAAACAGAAGAAGCATTTTAAAAGTGTACAAGTAAACCAACGGAGATTCTTTTTGTTTTTCCGCTATCTCACGGGAATTATTTCTTGATTACATGCAAAATTGTTCTACTATTATTCCTGAGCAACATGTATTGCTGGAACGTAAATTATAATCTGTTAACATTAAAATAAGTTATACGTATTCAGTGATATTGTGTGATGGATTAAAAAACCTTAAGTAGAGTAACTAATAACTTGTTCATCACTGCGGTTGAAAGTTAGGATTAATATGAGCATATTAGCAAACAAATGACTGAAGTTTAACTACTCTATTAATATTATTTTTGGTGCATTATTTATTGACCTGATTTTTCTACTTGCTAACAGCTCTCTAAATTGCTTATTTGAGTCATACAAGTTATTACAGAAGTTATGAAGGATTTTCGCTTATTAGTGATGTAATTACCATAGTGTATAAAAAATTAAATTACAGGCTGCTAAGAATATCAAAGAATTTCAGACTAACCATTTTGGTAAAATTTTATTGAATGAAACTAATTAATAAGTAAATCAATCATTGCTGTATTATTGCCCATAATAGTTATAAGCAGTTTGAGTATGTGTGTGTGTGTGTGTGTTTTTTTATGAGATTAAATTCAGTTTAGATGATTTTTTTCAAATATGAAATAAACTCAGCCGAGTTTATAAAATAGAGAGGAAAAAAGCCTAACTAAGCCAATTTATGTTAGTCTCAGGAAAGGAAAGCAAGCCAGAGCCAAGTTGAAGAAATGAAATGAAATTTTGTGGAATTGAATGAAAGATTTGTGGTTATGTGCCCTTTACTTGTTCTCACTCTTAAATACTTTTATAATTATCTTTTCGTGTTCTTTTTTTGAATGCCTACTTTTTAAAGCACTGTTATTTATTTCATTTAGTTTTTTTTCTCCTTTTTTCGCTATTTCGATTAATGAATGAAAGGAAGCAAGCAAAGATATGTGGTATGGTAGCAAAAAAATGAACTAATAGTATATCACTTTGACTAAAAAGCAGGTATAATTATAGTTGTAATTATAATTGTAATTAACTGTAATCAGATATTAGGGGATAACTGATTATGTGTACAATACTAGTGATGACAGTTGTGGTAATGTATTTATTCATGCTGATAATTGCAATTACCCATAATAATGAACTTTGAATTGTGCAGCTTTTGACTAATTTTTTCAGATAATAATGATAGCAAGTTAATTAAGATGATATTACTTAGAGGTAAGAGTAGAACTAATTTACTCAAAAGAAAATAGAGTGTAATATTCTTCTCTTGCACATTATTACCTACAGTTATTTATGCCAAAAAAAATTTACATCCGATTACTACACCGATTCTATTCTATTTTCTAGCCAGCTTAATTATTAAATGATATCACATTTCTTGCTGTTATTCAGATTGAGTTGTTGAATATATCACAAATGCTGATACTATGTTTTACATAGCTTATAAAATCTTAAAAAGTATTGCATTACTGTAGAACACTTTACACGTAACTTAAAAAGTATGACATATAATTGGAGAAGAAAAATATATGACAAATAAAAGTAACAAAAGAATAACTATAATTTTTTTGCTCCAGACTGACTTTGATTCTGCGCCAAATCTGAAATTGATGGAGCCAGAGATTAGCATTTAAGTACTAATTATGTTTATTGAATATTAAGGCTTGATCTAATTTATTTGTAATTTCTGTATTTGATTAATTTTCTGATTGGCAGTTATTACTTAAGACGAAAAGGACTGAAAACAGCACTGAAGGAAAACTTGCAAGTAGTAGTAAGTAAGTGATTGTTGTCTTCAAGAAGTTAGTGAATGATTCTTGAGGAGAAATAAATAAGTGTGTGCCCTTTCCTTCAGAGGTTAATAATTCAATTTCTATTCAGATGATAATTCAATTCCGACGTGTTGACAAAATTGTAGCCTACTTATTGTTCTTAACACAAATAATGTGATGCAAGTTTTGAGTTTGTTAATTCACACACATGCACATATAAACTACTTAATCTTTTTTTAATTAATAAAAAAGACCCACTGTGGTTGGAAAGAATGCACATTTTTTACGTAATTCACTTGAGGCTTTACTTTTCGTAACTCTCATACACGTACTTTAATATGCAAACGTGTACATTTGAAAACTTTTTTTAATAGTTGAAATTATTAAGCAAAAGTAAGTTGAGTTATAATTATAACTTAAAAATTGTGCAGTAAAGAAGAAATAGCATTTGTAGTAATGGAAAGTTTGTGAGAAGTATAGTAATTACATACGCTAATGGATTATACAGATTCATAGTGATAAAAGTGCAGCTATTTTAAGAAGTAAAAGGAACTGTTAAGGAAGAAATTAGGACTGTCAGATTTTCAGCTTTGAACTTACTGATTTACTCATCAAAATTCTTTTCACTGAATATGAACCAAAAATCAATACATCAGTAATTACGTGTTCATGAGAGCCAATGTCATGAATTCGAAAGGCATCCTTCTCACTACAGATCCATTTCAACAAATTTGATTTAAACATTTCGTTGCATTATTTCCCAAAACATTAAGGTGTAAGCCTTTTCTTACGTAGCAAACATGGCACATTTGCTTGGACTTCATTTGAAGAATACGTAGAATGGACTATGTGATTATTAGTATGTTTGTGGATATAGTTATAATGATATCGAAAGAAGTTTCAAACTTGCACTTGAAAGTGTGTGTTTAGAAGGATGTCCGTTTGGTGTTTATATTTTTATATCATGAATAAAGTCTACAGATTGTAGTCAAATCACATTTATGCATAACATATGTTTAATCCTAAAAAAGTGCATTCTATGAAATATACTTATTTAAAAGGGCGTCTAACTGATGTATTCAAGTATTCCATTCATTTATGCATGAAATACTTGAATAAGTATATAGAGTAATATCAGTGTGAAAATTGGATTTTATATGCATAAATGGTCATAGTGCCAATTTTGCTTGTTGTACTTATTTTTGTATAAATTAATGAAGAGATTACGGTGGCAAGCAAACAAAACAAACCACTCATTGAACTGTTCTCTGTGGCTATTTGAGTACTTTGGGTGAGGTTAGTTTTCGCATTGGTAGAAAGATAAATAGATAGGTAGATAGATAGATAGGTAGATAGATAGATAGATAGATAGATAGACTTGGATAGTAGGTAAATGAACAGAAGGTAAGATATAAATAAATAGATCAACATTTTTTCTCGCTAGCCAATGAATAAAGCAATCTACGATAGGTACTATAAAACCATCTGCTCAGTATCAAATGGTAACGAGTGACTAATTCATTCACAATTTATGAGTTTGATGAGATTGTGCTGTTTCATAGCAAATATTTTTGCATAATCGCATTTAGCAGTTTTATCTCAAATATTTATTAATTTACTTTTTGATTTTTCATGGAATTGAATTCTAATGTCTAGCGTGTAGTCTACATGATAACTGAATTAGAATATTATGAAAATGGAAAATTTGAATGACCTAAAAATATTTCTAAGTTTGAAGTGCAAATAACAGATTAATAAGTTAAACTGTAACAAATTTATGTGGTTTAAAGATTTAATTGCCTATATCAATTAATTAATTAATGCTGTCGACATTGTCATTAGTTATTATAAATCAAAAATTGAGAATTAAAGTATGTAGGTGTGCAGGATAAAAGTACGGATTGAGCCCTAAAACTTTGGAAAGCATTTGGAAGTTTTTAGGAAATTTAGACCTGCATTTAATGATAAATTGGTTCCAGATGCGAAGGAAATCAAATTTTCACTTTCTTGTCACATTTCTCACATTTTCATCATTCCTGTCTGACGGACTCTGATAATCCTTTCTTATAGTACTGATTTTTTCACTTTCTTCTAAGATTTTAATGCTTAACCGTAATAACAATAATGATAATAATAACAATAATAATAATAATAGTAATAATAATGTTCATAACGATAGTAATAATAATAAATAACAATAATAATTAATAACAATAAAAAATAATAATAAATAATAATAATAAAATAATAACAAAAACAAAAATAATAATAGTGATAATAATGTTAGTAATTGCTTTCATTTTTGTTGATAATTTATAGGAAGGAAAGCAATGTAATACTTATCGACTTACCCTCACGAAGGCTGGTTAAAGTCGAAGAGAATTCAGAAAAATACATCACTGATGTACATCTTACACACAGTTGAAAAAATATTTTTTTCCAGCCTCTGAGAATCAAAATCATTAATTGTGCTCCTTTACTGCTCAGAAATAATTAAAATTATTTTTTAGAAAAAAAAATGAAATTTGAGTAAAGACCCGTGGCAGTTGTTATTAACAGCAATATTTTGTGAATGCAACTCGTTCTTGTTAACTCTGTCATCATCGGCAGACTAAATTATTGCTACTTGGAGAAGGTTAAAGGTCGATATTATAAGCTTGATTAGCAAAAGAAGCGCTTCTTCATTATTACTGAAAAGGCGTCTTATTTAAAGTTTCAGTAGGAGAGTTACCGAATGTTTACAGTTGTAGGCGGAAAATGTAAACAAATGTGAAGGATCATAGAAATGAAGTTTGGTTGTGGAAGAGAAAAAGTTTGTTCGTAAATGATATGCGATAAAATTTTTGAAAGTTATGAATAATATAGTGAGCGTATTATATTAAAGAAAGGTAAGCTGAAGTAGAGTAGTGATAATAGTACTGAGTACTTCGATATGATAGTAATTCATGTGTTCAGCAGAATCTATTCCTCTCACTTCACGAACTTCCGAATATTTCAGACAAGGAATTCATGTTCTATCACTCCGTGGTTTAATGCACTGATGCTTCAGCCAAACAGATACGACTTACATTGTCTTCAGAATTGTTACATTTGTGAGAGATACATTTATATCTCCAAGGAAAATCATATGCATTTTTTCAAAAACGTTTGTAAATTTAAAAAAGAGAAAAAGATGGCAATAAAAAATTTAGGTCTGCTATTAATCAATGGGAAATACGCACTGCAACCATTCATTTCCCGCCGTGTCACTATTATTTCCACAGAACTGATAGCAGTTATAGTTGTATTGTTGCTACTTTGTGCTGTCCTACTAACATCAGATATAGATAAGAAATTGTATGATTTAAGTTTGATTTAGCATAAAAAACCATCTAAGTGAGAAGGATATAGTTAGTTATGTGATAAGCGAGTGAAGGGAATAAGTATGAAAATTGTTGTTGTATATGGTGATTGCAAGTAAGATAGATAAAAGGAGGATGAAATTGGATGTAATAACAGCTGTTAAGAATGCTAAATATTGATAGCTGGTATTCTGTGATTTGAGAGTTGAAAGAGGGCAGCACGAGAAGAACTTTGCTGAAATTGCGCCAGAAAAAAGCTTGTCTATTTTTATTACCCTAAATGAGCCGTAATTTGCATATTTATACCAAAGACCGATATTTGAAGGAAGTGATAAGAGTTAGCGAAGATAGCTTAACAACAACCAGTCATTAATTTACTGCTAACTTTTGTTGTAACGATAAGTCGTAGAAAGCTCTCTCAACTCAGAAGATTGTCACATCGGAAAGTTCAAAAAAAAAAGAGCGAAAAAGATTGAATACATTACGATTTATCTAATCTGCCACCCCACACTTGCGGATGGAAGTTTTCACGGAATCTAAAAGTGATTTTCTTCAAAGTTCGTGAGAAATCTCATTCGCAAGTGTGGCATATTTTAATGCGTTAGCTTATGACAAATGAGAAAGTCTCAAAAATTTAGTGCATTATTTTTGCTTAGTATAATTTGACTCTTTCATTTAATCACTTAGTATAATCACAATAACAAGAAATGATTTTTAATCAGTAATAATTGTGGGCACAGCGTAAGTAGCACAGAGAGAATAAATAATTTCAAAAGTTCTTATGAAAATTTATTGCTGGCACTAGATTATTAATTGTGCTAGCATGAATTAGTCGTTTTTAAACATATTAGAAAATTTGCGCGCATAGCTTTATGTGACTGATAATTGATGTACTTAAGTGATGTGCTCGTCACGAAGACTTTAATATGCTTCTAGTCAACTGTTTTTCATTTTCATAAAGTTAATCACAATGTGATTCACATATGTTTTCAAAAAAGTAACGATAATTACTTTTAGTAGTTGTTATAATTCAAACTTGTTATCTTTAAATTCAAATTATGTCATTTCAAGTAAAAATATAGAAAATAAAATTTAGTCAAGCGGAAAGGCATGTCAGAAAGAGCAATTTGAATTGTACTATCTAAAATTAAGAAGGTCAATAACCTAAAGATTGATTGCTCTTCAAGCCACAGAGTTCAAAAGGTTAATCTTTATAGTCAGTTATTCATTCATGCAGTTAGTTAGAAACTAATTTAGTCTGTTGATTAGTTAGTTATCAGTTGGATCGTATACAGCCGTAAAATTTGTTAAAATTCTGTCTATAATATATATATATATATATTTAATTTACTATTTGCATAAAAATGAGTCTATCTCCTGCCTTTCATTACACAAGGAATTTTCTTGATATAAATTCTAAAAAAAGCTCAAATATCTTAAATTAAACTTTTACAAATGGGTACTCACGAAATAGTACTGATATTATTGTTGCTGTTGTTACGTTATTATTATTATTATTATTATTATTATTATCATTATTATTAATTACAATTATTAATCGTTATTATTGTTGCTCATATTAATAATATGTTGTATTTGAGCAAATTTTACGGCTACATATGATCGTAGCTAGCACACATAATATATGAGACTGAATTAAAACGGTTAAGGTGGGAATGAGAAAGGTTTATAATTTCATTTTATTTGCACATTGCCTGGCAGTATTGAAAGTAGTAATGGGATCAGTGTTCATATTGAAAGAAAGCACAGCAGAAGAATGATATTAATTTGCAAAGAGGAAAGCTAATCGAATTAGTACGAAAAATGAAGAATTTAAAGTAACTAAGTAGACTGAAATCAACTGTGTTTGAAAGAGAAATAAGCATCTGTTTATCGATGCTACTTGGCTTGCTTTTATATCGAAGGCAGTTGTTTCCATGTATAGCCAATGAAGAGCAATTACAGGACATCTCATCAGCTATCCACTTCCATCAGCTAATTTTTGAGTACCACTGGGAAGCGAAGAATGACCAGAAAAATATAAGACTATACTAAACATTTTTTAGTCTTTGTTTTTTCTTATTGCTTCTAGTGTGATATAATAATCATATAGATGTTGTTTCAAACTCACCTAAGAGCAGAATCAAGAATTTTCATGATTTTGTTGAAGTTACAGAAATACATGCGAAATCAATCCTAAACATTACGATGACTTTTCAAAAAACGGCATCTGTTGTTTAATTGGTAGCTAATATTCTAATGATAATACTTTGGATGATTGCTATTTAGTTGAAATATAAACACATAAATTGTGGACAGACTTTTCGGCGATCTAATGTGCATTGAATATCATAAGTCATTGCAAAATTTGCATTTTTCTTAGCACACACAAGATATAAGATTAAATGAAATGAGTTGGGGTGGGAATGAGGAAGGCTTGGAATTTCGTTTACACACTGCCAGACATTTTTGGTTGAAAGAAAAACCTGAAAAGTAGTATCTTTGTAAATATTTTGGTACTATTTAGATGAAAGCAATTAACATAAATTTGTTTTGCACTTTTTGGTTTGAATTTCAAATCCCAAATTGTCAGCATGGAAAGACAGGAAAATCAGAAAAGCACAGAAGGACGTAATCTGATGGATTCAGAATTTACTTCCTTGAAAATTGCCATCAGGATAATGTTAAAGTGATGATGAAAATGAAATATTAAAACAAAACAACGTGAAATTATGTACTGCCGTGTATCGAGAAGTAATTCGTTGAAAAAAGTGAGTTTTTGCAGATGAATGCACATTTAAACGACATTGGGTTAATTTGTTAATGAGGGGTAATGCGACGAGTTTCATGAGGGGAAAAGAGTTTACGCAAAGGTCAGAGGTTATAATAGGTCAGGTGTCATATCCATCTTCTAGAAGCAAACTGTTGTCGCCTTTAAATTATTCTCATCATCAATGCTATTATTAATTTCATCCGCTTCGCATTTAGTTGTTTTTGATTGCTCCGTGTTTCGATTGTTTAAATTTCCTTCAATGTTTGTGTCAGTTTACTAAATATTGCGTGGAAACAAAAATATAAAATACGTGTCATTCTCTGCTCTTTTATTGCAAGAATCATCATTTGAATGTACTTACTTTTTCGTTAGTTCAGTTCATAATCTGATATTGATTGATTTACGCCAGTAGTTAGTTCATAAAGAATTTACTTACAATAGCTGCATCAAGTAACCTTTTACTTGAGGATTATTTTTTTTATGCATTAGAAATGGATTATTATTTTCATCACATTTATCTAGATTACTTGTTGCGTACTGGCATTGAATTAGCCCAGTGAAGTGATGAACAAAGTAAAGACTGAGTTTGATGATCAAAGCTGCAATCTTTTGCGTTTTAGAATGACTTTTTTGTGGATAGAAATAGTGATTGTGATTTGGAGATCAACTCTGTGTGGATCAGATTAATTACTCTAGCAGTCAAATTGTTAATTGAGTACTAAAAGCAATAATGGATTGGTGTTTCCTGGAAAAATTAGTAAGCAGTGAGTATCGTATCTAAAGTAAGTAAACAGGATGGCTCAGTGAATGGTCGCAAATATTTAGTTGGCCATTGAAGAGAAATTTTTGAAATTAAAAACAGTTTTGAGAGTGCTGTTATTTAAGATATTATTTCGCGCAGGGATATGAATAGATCTAGAGAGAGTAAGTATAAGTAGATTTAAAAATTTTAATAACTTACAAAAGTTAAACTTGTTTTCGGGCTATTTTCATGGATTTATTGACCAAAAGTCATCATGTTGATTGCATGCAATCTTATCCATCTAAAAATATTTTAATCTGAAGCATCACTGTCTTATTTCCAAATTAAATTATTGGCACTGGTCAGTTAGAGTTGATTATTTGAGGTTGTCTTAATTTACTTTTAAATCTGCAACAATCCACCGGTAAGAGCTAGGTCTTGCTGTTTGATTGAGTGAAAAGTGACAAAGTTGACAGAACAATCATACTTATTCAGCAGTTAGATTTAATATAGGTAATAAATTAAAGAAGGTAATTGTACTAATAATAGACACTATGCAAATGAGGCAATGAATTGATGTATTAAAGTTTATTGTAATATTTTTTCCCAAGAGATTTCAGTACTTTCCCAAGCAAGTTTGCAATCTGTTGAAGTAATGAAGTCGTTTATTTTTATTTCCAGTGAATAAATTTTGGCAAAACAGCAGTAATCACTTCAAAATTATTTTTGTAACGAAAATAAGGCGTAAAAACAAAAACAATGGCAGCTTTATTCTCCAATTAAAGTAATTAATAATTGCAGCAGGTGACGAGGCAGTAAGCAAGCAACATTAATTTTGTATTGTATGTGAGATTGGAATAATTATAATGAAGTAAAAATCCTCCTAATAGCAGGTTCTCCACTTTTTTTAACTTTGAATTGTTCATACTGTTGTCTGATAATGTGCCATCGACACAAAATCAGATTCACTGGGTACGTGAAGAATTTTATTGGCGGTGATGAGAAATGAATATTAAGATGAAATTGCTAAACTGTTCAAAGATATTTATTGCTTTGATTACTGCTTCAAATTGTGCCCAAATGTGGAAGCTATCGATATTGCTTGAATTCTTAAAGATAAAATGCTAAAATGTTTGACAAAGAGTTCGAGCTGAATGTATTTCATTAAGCTGTTGCTTTCATAAATGACCACAACATAAACATGACCAATGACAGAATCTTTGAAACGTATAGTTCTATTAATTTTTGCATTTACAGTAATTCTATGAATAATAGTAATAATGAAAGGAATAGTAAAAAAAAAACTCTTCTAATCATGCATATATTTATTTTATCACAGTGCACTTCGTTAGAGGAAATAGCTTCAGATTCTATCAAAAAGTATGTTATTCTAGTTAGTTTCTGCTATTGTATTTACTTTGAACACTTTTGTCATATTTTCTATGACAGTTATTTTTTATAAATGTGTAGTATAAAAAAGGGTACATGTTGATATATCCGATTATAGTGCGAGATCGAAAATGAAAATATGGAATACATTTTATCAAAAATTGCACAAATATATTTCCCCCTTGCTGCTTTTGTCTGTGCAACAGTTATTGTATGAGATAAGTTTGTAAACGTTTGACATGTGTTACGTGAATTTAAGCGTAATTGTCAAGCATGTGCTACGGATTAATTTTATTGTGATTAACCTGGAGAGTAATGCTGGTTGAAAGTAAGTATGAGTGTGTCGTAAAGAAACAACACTTATGCATGAATTGCTTTTGTGATGGAAGTTTTCAGGAAGGCCATCGTTCCGTTGGTGCCAGTTAAATGGGCCAAACTGATGGTTTCTGTTCTGCTTACCTTTGCATTTTCTTTCAAGTGATTATCCATCTTTACGCGGTATCTTTTCAAGTAAAAATCACATCAACGGATTGATTATATCTATTCTATCTTTATTTTGATTTTTCTTTCCAACGAAGAAAAACTTCCTTATTTCTGTCAAAAGTTTAAACTTTTTCAAGTAAACAAAATTATTAATTTGGCAAATATTCATAATTATCATTCCCATTCATTTGCATAATTAATGAGGTCGATTTTAAAGTAAAAATTTTAAGGTGACAAAGTAATCTTATTTTTCTAAATAATGCAAGAAAAAGATACATTGCTAAGGGATTTGGATATTAATAGCAAGACTTGAACTAAACGTTTAAATTTTCTGTACAAATTAGATTACATTCGGTGCTGTGATAGGAAAAAATGAGAAATTATCATGCCTCTCACTGAATCAATTCTCCAAAAGGTTTCAGGTCTTCTAGAAGGATTCACGTCTTTTTCATTTCCAGCTACTTCAAGTTAGCTGATATAATCATTTTAAATGAACTTTGGCCTCGTAAATTAAAATCATGGCAGTTTTTAATTCCATGAAGTATTTCTTTCCTTGATGAAGCACTTACTCAACGTAGGAAAAATTTACTGTTGACTTGTATTGATTAAGTATAAATTATATTAGTTCATATTTTTGTTGTATATTATAAACGTTATTTTATGTAGTTGGAATCAAAATATCGACCGACGACTATTCATTTATCTATGTACATATCTTTACGCTCATACAAATTCACTTGTCTAATTTATGCAAATTAAGCTTTTTAAAGGATATTGAATGTGATAGATATAATGTATTTAAACGCGAATATAATTATTTGAATTTTAAAAATGATTGATTACGCTTACTGGCCAGAAATGACATTTACTGTTCCGGAAATTATCCACACTATAACATTTTATTGTTTATTGTCCTGGCTAAAAATGACAGTATTCTGCTATTAAATGAATGACATTTTACTGTTACAATTACCTTTTTTCATTTATGCAAATTTTCAAGGTTACATTTTATGATGCTTTCGTTGCTTAATTTTTGAAAGATCTATTTTTAAAAGATAAAATGTGATAAGTGATAGCAGAGTTAATCAACGATCATTGTAGTGTTATCTGATCAATCTTGCTTGTTAATGAATCAAAGTTTTGAAAAAAAAGAGTGATGGTATAACTTTCCGTTATTTTTAGCCAAATAAATTAGTGATTTTACTTACTAAATTGCAAGTGTAAGCGACATGTAATAATGGTATTCTCTAGGATTACCTTTTCTATACTTGCTCTCTAAAGTAATCGATGTAGTATTAAAAATAGATTCTGTTGCCAATAAAGTTACTAATTTTTCAGAGTAATTAAATAATCTGACTGAAATTTCTTCTTTTGAAGTGCTTGATAACAAAAAGTTTTTTGATTCAATAAGTCATTTGGCTAAAAATGTGAGCAGTAATTAAGAGAGATTATTTAGCATGAAGACTGAATGTTTCACCAAGAAGCTTGCAATGCACTAGATGTTTCAAATTTCTTATTCTTTCTTCTGTACGGCTACTGATTCTGCTTCTGCTGACTTGCATGTATTTTACTCTTAAAGTATCGGTAGCTTATTCATGTAGAATTTGTGATAGCTTATGTGCACGCCATATGTGTTTACATATGGAAGAAAAATGCTTTTCTTCAAATAAACATTCCTATACAAATGCAGAAAAGGAAAGGTCATAACTTGGAATGCTTCTTTAATTACTTACTTTACTCGCAAATAAAAATCACCGATTTTTGTGAAAAAGAAATCATAATTTTTATGCATTTTTTATAATTTCATATCTGATCAAGAATTATCACAGTATTTGATATAATTAGCAGTACAGAATGTGGATTACTTGTTTAGTTTATCAATCTTAATTTGTTATTATGCATTATCAAATATAATGCTTGTAATTGTCATAGCAGCATTGCATGCAATAATAAAATGATATTTGCATGATAGATATGGGAATGAGACTTTGTGTGACAACGAGAGATTTACAAAGTTAGCATATGTGTAAATTGCAGGCAAAAATTAGTAATTACCTTTAATAAGCTCAAGTAGAAGAATGAAAATTGGATGGAAGTAATGAAAGGGTTAACAAAGGTATACGTTTCCTTCAATCACCCATAAATATGTGAGCAAGGATATGAATTGTGTAATGAACTCCTTGAGCTTATCCCTGTGTGCAGCACCTAAAGGGGTAATTTGCATAATAAGCTGCTGCTATAGTGGGCTACTGGAACATATTTCTGTGGGGGGTTAAACGAGGGGTTTGTGTTATTCATGATTGAATACTTCTGAAAAGAAATTAATTACAGAAATAATTAACGATCTTTTCTTCTCCCTTTTTGTATTTAAATATTATTTATATTTTATTTTGATGATACGAAATTTTGATTTTCCTTTTTTGCTTCTGATGAACTTTTTCAAATTCAAATTGTATACTTTATCAAGTAAATTAAAAGGGATTAAGTTTTTCATGCTTATTTATAGAACATTCCCCTATTTTATATAACATTAAAATGTTTATAAGTGAGCTTTGGTTTCTGATTAAAGTTAAAGCAAAGCAGCAGCATATTATTTGACAAATAAGGGATATCAAATTTACTTTCCAAACGATTTGCTCATGAAGTACCATTAAAGAGTTCTTGAGGATTCAGGTGGATGGGTGATGGCCTAAAGTGGCTCATATACTGTGATTGACATTGGAGATTAATCTTCCTTTACATATACATCTCTTTTTTTAATTACTTGCTAATGATGTTTATTTCAAATTTGCAATGAATTTTAAATCATATGAATGAGTAGCAGTTTTCATGCTCACTCAGCAGCAACTCCAGTTCCTCTTCTGCTCTATCATTGTACTCAATTTCTTAGCTTATTGATGGTTCTTAATGAGATAATTAACCATCTGATAGTTTCTTATGAATGTACTTCAGTTTTTTTATCTGCAGATTAATAGATTCAAACAAAGGCTTAGCTACAAATGTAGTCTATGCTGGAGAAGGTACAAACTGGACTAAGATCTAGTTTTAATGTATTATTCTGAAGCTATTAAAGCACTCTATCAAATCTGGTTAGCAGGTATTTCTATAGCTGCTGCACACTAAGGTGGGTATTTGCCACCTGTTTTCTACTTCTGCTACTTTTTCTCATCATTCTTTTGCTCTACTTGAAAAGAATTAGTATTGAATAAAAATTGCCAAGTACCACTCGACCCTTAACCTTGGTATCCACTCTTCTGCTACTCCCTCTTCAGTTTGAATCAAGCCAAAAACGTAGAGATTGTATTTGAAGTTGCGTCAGAAAAGGAATTTTTCGTTTTAGAATTTTGAGTCGCACGAATTAAAAGCATGCAAGTAACAAGGGTAAAGGTTAAATTAAAATGTAAATTTGTAAAGTCAGCTTGTCACTGTGCTTTATAATTAAAATTAATATAAAATTCGCGTGATATACTTTTGAACTTTAATCTCGAAAATTCCCCTTGCAATCATTCGAAATGAATATATTTTCCAGAGGTGCGTGCTCCATTCATAAATGATGGCTGGAATTCAATTCATTTTTTTGATATTATTACTTGCTATAATGTAGTATAATATCAGTATATAAAGGTACTTTACAAATTTAAGTGTAAAGATTGATTTCAGTAGTGAATGGTTTGAACAAACTGATCGACAGCTTGAGCGCTGGCTTGGATATTTGTTTGGAACATGTGGTAGAAGAGATTCGTTACGATGATAACAGTCAGTCTTGTTTTTTGGATCTGACTTAAAACTTATATATGTAATATATGTGTACACAGAGTATCATATTTCTATTTTTTCAATCTGTAATCTACTAAAGGTATGGTAAGATACGAGTTGATTTGCTTTTTTGCTTAAAATTACATATTTCAGAAGTATCAGTAACTTGCTCGGTCAAAGGTCAGCAGAAAGCAGTTTTTGTTGCTGAATGTGTATTGTCTACCTTACCTCTTGGTGTACTCAAAAGATCAGTTAAGAACAAAAGTAGAGCACCATTGTTCATTCCTCCGTTACCAGTGAGCAAAGTTGATGCTATCGATGCAGTTGGCTTTGGCAATGTTAATAAAGTAGGAAAAATTTACATCTAATTCATATTTGCTTCAGTTTATTACACCTCACTGTGTTTACTTGTACTTATTTTTAATATATTATCGAATATTTGTATCTCAAGTCACTACTTTTTTGAATGCCACAGGTCATTTTGGTTTTCGAAAAAGCATTTTGGGGAAGTACGCACGCTTTTGGGCACGCAGTAAATCCACTGTTAGCTTTATTATTTGTTTTAAAATTATATTGAGCTACTACGATTCATTAATTGTTGAATTAGTAATTTTTATTTATTTTTTAAGATATTAACTTTTTATCATTTCATACTTAGTAGCCAGCTATATTTTTAATTTTTGCCTTTATTTATATAAATTTGCCAATTTCATATGTACAGAATTGACACTGGTTTTCGAGGTGAATACTTTATGTTCCAAGCACATGAAAACGTGCCAGTATTAACAGTTCTTGTCTCGGGCATGGCAGCTGAATTCGTAGAGAATACTCCTGCTCAAAAGTATATTTCCAAAATAATGGCTTTTCTTAAGGCTGTCTTCGGTGAAGAATGCCCAGCACAGGTACATATTTTAATAAAGTAAATGAAATTTTTGATAAATTCCAAAAAAATCTTGTCCAACTGCAGACAGAAATGTATAAAGATATCAATTCATGGTAAAATAATTGTAGTTATAATTGTAAGATTGGAAGATATCGATATCAGTTGATCCTTTTTTAAATGAAATTTGGGTGCAGAAATGAAGCATTTTCGGTTTGAATTATTTTTTTAAATAGAGCTAAAAAGTACAATTAATTATTATTATTTGTACTTAATTATTATTTTTTGTAGCCGAAAGATATAATAATAACACGCTGGCGCTCAGATTGTTTTTCACAGGGTTCGTATAGCTACATTCCTCCAGGTTGCTCTCGTAAGTTTACGTTGACATACAAATAAAAGATTGCAATCATAAAGAATTCTTTACTTTTATAAATAATGACAATTTTTGTTAACATTACACGAATGAATTTCGGAAATTCTCATTTTACGGATTCTTGTATAAGTTACTTCATTAATGTCATGCATGTTTCTTAAAGCTGTGTTGTATGATACCCTGTCAGCGCCAGTCAAAGATTCATCTGGTTTTGACCGAATTTTTTTTGCTGGAGAACATACTTGTCGAGAACAACCGGCATCCGTGAGTTCTACCATGCATGCTTTTGATTGCTTATTTACTCAACTTATTGCTTATAAGTTCTTGGATAATTGATATTAGTGACAAATTGATTACTAAAACTTGCAAAAGACCTTATTTGCTAAGTCTTACTTGCTTATTCGATTTTGTTTGATTTTTGCAAGCAGAATTTCATACGATTATTAAATTGCATCAATACTTATCATTCAGCTGCACGGTGCCTACATGTCCGGCTTACGTGAAGCTGGTCACATTGCCAATCGCCTGATTGGCATTCCTTATTCTTCTAACTTAACGAACTCTGATGGAACTTCTGACGTATGTATATGATTATATTTTGCTATTCATTTTTATATACTTTTGCATATTTATTCTATTTATGTACTTCTGGTTGCAGGAACTCTGAATCAAATGACGAAGTTCTCTTGTACGCCATGAATACAAATTATTTAATCAATGTTTCTCGAAATAATTGAGCAAAATGTGCAATTTTCTCTCCACTTTAGTAGTTTTTATATTCAATTAAGTAAATTATGTGCAAATGCTGCATTTTTTGAGCATGCATGTATGAGTTGCTTCATCAGATATTTGTGATGAAAACAATTTCTTGGAGTGATCCCGAAAAGTTCTGTTGTTTGGAAGAATTTTTCAAGTGAAATCGAATTATTAATTCTGATTCCTGTAATACAAAACATGCTCTTAGTTTTTGACTTATGTACTTCTTCAGCTGCAATACTTGAAAAAGATGAGTATTTTCCAGTAGTATTTTGCGAGTGCATGAAGAAGAAAATTATTAGCTTAACTAGAAGTATATGCTAGAACCATAAAATATAATGAATTCAATTAGCTGCTGTGAGAATGCTTTTAGAAAGCAGCAGATGCTCTCAAAGGTAGTTTACAACACTGATAATCCGAAGATTTAGCGTTGAAAAAGAAAGCTAATACTTTAGTAATGCGAATTTCGCTCCTTCTAGCTTTGAAAAGAAGCTAAATTAAGGAACTAGTAGATTTCCAAACATATTTCTCTTCGCCAAAAACACTCAAGGAAGATCTACCGATAACTCAAAAAACTGGAAAATACTGCATATTCTTTGCATACATAAGTATAATACTAAAATTTTGACTATAGATCGCATAATTTGTATACTCGTTTGATTGCGTAAATGTTTTCGCAATGCTTCCCGAATAATAAACTGAACTAAACACAATATCACTTAACGTCCACTAATTATCAGTGTTGAGTGTTTTACGCAAATCATCAATTCATTAACAGACCCAAAAACTGCTATTATTACAAGTCAGTGAAGGTAAAATCTGAACTAACTTAATTCAAAGACTTACTGATCCTTAATATCAAAATATCTGCGATTTTAAAGTTCAAATTTAAAAAGTAAAAGATCATGTAAATGTATGGCTTAAACATACTGAAAATAAAATTTTACTATAAAAACTGCAAAAGATATGAAACATGTCAACGAGCATTCCAGTAATATTTTCAAAACCCTAAAAGCTTTTTTATTTTGCAAATTTTTGACTGAAATTAAGAGCTTGAAAATTGGTTGAGTTTTTTCTGCTCAGCAAAACAATTAAAAAGGCACAAAACAATATCGCCATCATCCGCAAACAACAAATTTTAGCAACGAGAAAAAAAATTGAAGGTTATATGAAAATTGCAACGTCAAGAAAAATTTTTAAACCTAAGGGACTTCTATCTACACATCTATCTATCTATCTATCTATTCGTCTAACCTACAAAAATGAGTTGATAAGAAATGAAGTC
Organism: Thelazia callipaeda; assembly: GCA_900618365.1. Classification (NCBI taxonomy): domain Eukaryota; kingdom Metazoa; phylum Nematoda; class Chromadorea; order Rhabditida; family Thelaziidae; genus Thelazia; species Thelazia callipaeda. The sequence continues at coordinate 23,659 of UYYF01004295.1, read as the reverse complement.
GGTATTCGTTCAGCACATTGCATATTCATCAATAACTTAAAAATAAGTAGATAATCAACTCCCGATCATTACGGTTTTTCTTCCTTTACAGCAGTTTTTTTCAGTAAGCATTATAAAGCGTATTCTTTAAAAAATTAATAACATTAATAATTATTGTGGAATTCGTAACCAGCACCACCACTACTAACCCCTGCACCTCTCAAGTCACGTTGAAAATCTTCCTCATCATAGTCGTCATAATAATGAGTATTTTCACGTTGCAAAACGGGTCTTTGAGACAAATTATGTACTGGTACTGATGGTTGCGATGGTTTCTGATAGAACCCGGAATTTTGCATCGCTCCGTCATACTGTACCTATAATCAAACTTTACTAAAACCTTTAAATTTCACAAAATTATACTTTATACCGATAACTAAATTGGATTCTATAACTATTACTGGAACGTCTATATAGGTACCCGAACTTTATAGTAACGTCGATAAAAAATATGCATCTGCAAAACTTGCGACTTTATCATAACAAGCAATTATTTATTAATATTTTTAAAACTATTAAAATCGTGCTTCCAAAATTCGCGAATCAAATCAGAATATGAAAAACACTGAAGCAAGTTAGCCAACAATGATTGCAGAAATCGAGCTAAATAAATTACAGGTGGGATAGACATTGGAGGTACTCGTTGATGCTGCGGGCTATTTCTCTGGTGAATTATCGGCTGAATATTCATATTTGGTGAATTAACCACTGATGATGGCAACACTGATCCATGCTCCATGCCTACAACGCTATTAGCTCTGAATACCGAAAAACCTACCATTCTCTTTTGTTTACACTAGAAACTTATTAAATTTTAGACGATTTTCATCATTCATTTAGAAATTAGAAGTTGAATTTGTTTTTTAATTTCAAAGAAGAGAATATGTAATGCCAGTTAAATGAAAACTGAACCCTGCATCATTTGTGATGGCGTAAACAACGTTGGTGGACCACGATTTTCCATAGGGTTACGTTTGATTCTAGGTGGTGATTTCACTGGTGGATGCGTTGCTCTCCAATATGATTCTAAATAATCAGCCAAATGTTCACATGCATCTTCCAGTTGATTTTCATCAAGCAGAACATCAAACATCTCCTAGAACCAATCTGATATTAAAAATTCAAAAGTAGCAGATTTTATCTTATTCATTTTATTCACTTTCAAGCAACAACAGAAATATGTATCATTTTATGCAAATCATAATGGTCAATAAATCGAAACTTACAGGTGGACACTGAGCCAACTTCTCGGCTGCTACCATTTGTACATTCATATTTCGTGTTTGTGATTTATTCCTTGATTTTATCAGCCTTTGAAGGACCTAAAATGAATTATTAAATCTATAATGACAAAATAAAGTCAATTACAATAATAATATTTTTTCTCCAACAAAATATTCATACGATTTTGACTGGTGACTAGAGTTTAAATTTCCGTAATTTGAACTTTAAAGCTTAACTTGATTTATTCCCATGTCAAGACTAACTTTAGGTGAGCTAATTTTGATATACACATGAATAGGTGCTAGGGATGTTTTGGAGAGCTGCGATGGATGGTTGATTGTATCACAATCTAATACGACTAACTGCATAGATCGAGCTAATTCAAATATCCTTTCAATTTCTGCTTGAATTTCAGCTGAAAATTTCAAGTAAAAATGTTTTATCATTCAAAAAAAACTTATTTCATTATCTTAGCTTGAACTTAGTGAATCAATAAACGTTTTTCTTACGCAAAATATTTTAAAAACATACTCGAATGTTATTCTTACCACAATAATAAAATATTTCAGAAGATACAAAAACAATAAGTAGAAAATTCAAGAGTTGGTTCAAAAATTGTACCTAAACTGTTACTTGTCTTTGAATTAACTCGTTCCATCGTTGCTCGTTTTGATGGATTATTCAGCAATGTCCGTTTTGCTAACGATATATCCGCAGTAACTCTTGTGATAATTATCCTACAAAATTTGTGGATGCACAAGACTTTCAAGCAAAAATTGTGGAACTTAATGTTGCAACGATTATCTAACTTTCTAAATTTTAGAGAATTTCTGAACTAACCTTCCTTCGAATCGATGCTTGAGATAGTCAAAAACAGCTTTTTGCATCATATCGGTCACTTCATATCCTTTCAACGATGGGCCAACAATGACGACAGGTCGCATCGAAGGCACAACATCATAAGGAGGAATATTTTCTTGCTGAAAATAATTTATACTTTTGAGAATTTAAAAAAAAAAATTTTCCTGCAACTTAAACGTCCCAAAAACTGGGACTTGAGAATGATTAGAAAGAATAAATGAAATTCTGAAAAATTTACTTTCTTAAACATTAGCTTTTTTTTTTCTTTGGCGTAAGATGGAGTAGAAACCATATCTGTCAATTTTTTGCCATGTACATAATCTTCCTCATCCAATTCACCACCTATAAAATATATCTCTCCAAAAAATTCTTATATATTACAGAAATTAAATTTTAAACGAAATTTATGGCACCTGGCGTAGGAGGTGTTGAGTCGCGGGAAGCACTTCTTGGCATCATTTCATCTAGGGTACCCAAATTTGCGCTACTTGCAGATTGCTTGCTAGAATTAAAGTTAAATCCAAAAAATTAAGCCTCAACTGAACTTAGTTCAGTGAAAAAATTTGATCAAAAAATTAAAACTTTTAATTATGAAAACAATAGAAATAAGCACCTGAAGCTTAAACAAAACTATCAAGATCCGATATCTCCAATACATCATGACACATTAGTACAAAAATTGAATTATGAAAATAAATATGAATGTTTGACTAACAATTTCGATCCTTTTGTATTTTGCTGTCGATTGTTTTCAAGCTTAACTGGAGATGGAATGAATCCAAGTTCGTGACCTTCCTTCACCAAGCGTCCTATCCACCAATCGTTATTATACTTCTAAAAACAATGAAGAATCCTAAAGTTTTGATAAAACGAACAAATCTTCACACATAGAAAAGATTCCAGCCAAGAAAAATGAGATCAGTTTTCAGGCAGTAATAACAACAATAATCTAGTCAGATGGATTTTTATGCTATGGCCTAATTAGTTTGAAAATTCAGCTAAAATAAGTTCAACCAATTACTAATTTATGTTTGAAGAATCGTTTGCATGTTTTGTACTACTGAAATATTTGCTAAAAACAATACGTTAATATTGCATCAAAAATTCTAACAAAACCCATAATACTGTCAAGATTAATAAGGTAATGTAATTATAAGTTTATCAAGCCAGATAAGGTATTGATATGGTTGTAACTTCAAGTAACAATAGTTTGAATAAACATTCTTAATCTATTCAATCTTGAAGTTGATGGCTAGTTTGGATTAAATTTCAGCAGAATTTCATACCTCTTTAATGTGCAGGAAATCTTTAATCTTAAAAGATACAGCACAACCATGCACAGGCGAATCATCATCCAAAGTTCCATCAAATTCCACATTTGTACAAACAGCAAAAGCTACCGGCTTATACTGCAGAATGTACGATACGGCTTTTTTTGCCAGTATTTCAAATTAATTATTTCAATTATTTATCAAAAGTCCGTACTTCAAACTTTCATTCGTTTTCACTTTTTCACTACTTTATGAAACGTTTGAAAATTTCTTTTTAACAACTGCTTACTTGTTAATTTAACGAGTATTATTTATTAATTTCTTCATTATGCAAAAATTTAACAGAATACTTTTAATGGGGAGTAAAAATTTGTGTTAATTTTATAAACTTAATATTAATATTCAAAAATTAAGTCACATAATAAATTAATATAAACTTGAAATGATCTTCAAAAAAGCTAGAAAATAATACATATCGTTACTACCTAATGTTAAAGGGTACTACAAAAGGCGTACTTTAGCTCGCTCAAGTTGTAAGGCTGCGGAACGCTCCGCATCTCGTCGTAACGTCTCTCGATTACTTTCATACAATTCAAAATCACTTTCTTGATGGCTGAAGTTTGAATTTCCACTACCCTAAAAATATATTTCTCAATGATATATTTAAATTTACCATCCTCTATGCAAATATTTTATGCCACATAACAATACATGTAAAATTACTTTAGCAAATTTATGAGCAAAAATGTGTTTCATTTAACTTTTATGATCTTTCTTAATCTTCTGATCTTCTGACCTCTTATGATGTTTCTTAATGTTTCTTGAACCTTTGCATGAATAATTAAAAGTATTGTCCTAGAATATTTAATAAGACATGGCAATTAAAAACCAACTTAGTTGTATGAAAGTGCTCTTTTTAATGATAATTATCAATGAACCATAAAGTGACAAGAGTAATTATTAGTATTCCATAATGCAAAACTATGCAGATTGTATTTAACAAAAGATATCAAACAATTTAATGTAAAAATGAAAAAACTCCAAAACCAAAAAACCACCGCAACTTTTTAGGACAGCAAAATGTCTTATTCCAATTTTTGTATTGTTAAAATTTTTTGGCATTTAAGTCTTTTATTTTATAATTGCTTTAAGCAACTGGATATTTCAGACTTATTGTACACTTTTTGGTTCAAAAAAATGAAAGACAATTAAAGAAGAGTCAATCTTAAAATGACGTTTGATTTTTTGCATTTATAATTAACAATGGAAATTTAATAACATGAAACTAGTTGTCGTTATAAATGTCTATAATATTATGAACTCTGTAGTTTACAGTTACTTTATACACAAAAGTACATTAATTTGAAATATATTTAATTAATAACTTGTGGTAAATTTCAATTTAAGTCAAGTAAACTGACCTGCCGACGAAGAGCCATCGATTTCTTCGAGGCGATTCAGAAGAAAGTGTTGGAGATATGAGCCACGCAAGTTTCAAATCACGCATTCATTTTTTCGTGATGATATTTATAACTGATGATTATTATGCATTCCTCAAGAAGTGTTCAAAATTTAAAAATTTATACTTAATTGCTCTACAGCTTATGTAAACTCAAACTAGATCAACGAAATGGAATTCGACTTTTAAATGATCTGTCAACAAACTAATGTTCACATAAATCGATCGATCAAATGACAATGATCAGATCAAGAAATTCATAAGTAAATAAATCTATAAATTATAATTAACCTGAATGGAAGCAATCAATTATAAACAATGAACTTTGAAGATATTAGAAAGTAAGCATAGAACCATTTTATGAAAAAATAATCATATTATTTTGGCAAATGATCTACAAATTAATATTTGAACAATAATTTTAAAACTGAACTAAATTTTATGAAAGAATCTAAATAATTGAATAACCATAAGTAGATTTGGTTGCAAAGATTATTTGAAGACCTAAAAATTGACTAAAAAGCCGACAATTGTCAAGTCATAACAATCAGTTTACTTACTACCACGAAAATAGCACCATCAAGAATTCATGAAAGCCTGGTTGAAACAGAATTTTTTTACTCAGTCATAAGCAAATACGAAATTATTACGTAATGAATTATTAGAATTAAGAGAAGTTTTTAATTAGTTTACTTACATGCAAACATCTAGACAGTTATTTATTAATTAATTACACGTAAGTATGCGCTAAGATTAGAAAACAACATACTTGACTTGTTTATTTTGACCCATTATTGAACTTTACTTCTTAAAAAATCAACAATATTTGATTAAATATTTTGATTTTTCAAAGTAAATTACAATTTCGTTTTCAAAAACCCAAATAAAAGTTTGTCGAAGAAATTTTGACGTGAAATGCAAGTTTTTAAAATTATCTATGGATCTCGTCACCTAAATAAGTTAGCAGAATTAATTTTTACAAGTCTTACTTCAGTTTTTCGATCAAAAATTAAATACGCCAACAAAATATATCAAAAGAATGACTTACTTTGAATGAAAAACCCAAATGTTCTCAAGTATTGTAATAATTTATATTGTGAAAACTGATAGAGAACGTTGTATTTCTTTGCGAATTAATTTAATTAAAAATATTGTTCAAAACTGATTAATATAAGCATAAAGCTCTGATAATTGCTAGACAAAACTCAGTACTGAACTTTCAAAACTAGATGCTCCATTATATCGTTTCTTGGAAAAGTTTAGAAAAAAAGGTTCATATTTGCATTTCTACTTTCCTAAAAATATTTTTAACACTTCCGCAAGCGTTTCTAGCATTTTAGATGACGCAAACAAGTAATGTAAGATAGTTTCCACGTTTTCAGCGTGCCTATAGCTATTTAGCAATGGTTACTTCTCAACGTTCCTAATCGAATTTCCTCGCTCCAAAGATATTTCTGGCATTTTGAAGTAATTTTTCAAGTTTTCTAAAGCATTTCTAAGGTAAGCAAGCGTCCAGTAAGCATAGACTTCTCAGCAAGTAACGTTAGCATTCGCCTCATGCAGAAGACAGAAATGTTTACATAGACAAAAATGCTGGAAGTAATTAGCTTGAGATGAATAAGCATGAGAATAAATAATTAGCGTGAAATGGAGAAACAGAGTGTAAATGAGTGAAATGAGATCGAGACCAAGGCAATAGATCGATCTAACCTCTTCCTCCTGTACTAAGCTTTTCATTTCTCCTAATGTCTTCTTGTCTCTCTCTTCCCTCCTCTCTGTGTGCAATGAGAAAAGCAAAGTGTAAGCCAAAGATTATTTCAGTTCTCGGCACATCGCAGATCGATTGTACCTGACTAGCAATTGCAGTGGAAGTGAGTGAGGAGATGGAAATGAGCCAAGTGTTTAGCCTGAAAGCCAGCCTGGTTATATCGTATCCATCGAAAAATACAAAAAGAGCCAAGCGAGAAGTGAGTTTCGGCTTAGAATAGTAGTCTAAAAGTCTGGGAAGACGAGATGAGCTCAAGTCTGGGCCTAAAATAGCGCATATTTGATTGGTTGGAAATTGCAGAAAAGCTAAGAAGCAGTAGGACTTGAAGTGTGTTTTGGTTGCTAGTTCTATAAGACTGAGGGTAGAAAGAGGTCGAGTGAGGCTTTCGACCTTAAATATGGAATAAAGCTAAGGTTGGAAACTATGCTCACATGAGCCTAGTCCAGTTGAAGCTTCAAGAACTCTTCTCAAGCTCAATTTGCCAAGCTATACTTCTTAGTACTTCTTCCATTATCGTTCAGAGGAAGTGCAATTTTTTCAAAAATTATTGATAAAAAATTCAGAATGAATATAGCTATTTTTTCCTTGTTGCGCTTCCTGAAAATCACTCACATATTTCAAGATGACCTCTTATGACCTTTGACCGAATAATTTTTCGAAATATCTATGAATCAATAAGTTTGCCTTAAATATCAAAAATTTTTCTTGTTTGAGGAATAAATAGAATTTAGTCATAATCGAATGTTTACAAAATGTAAACAACACAAGACTGTGTTTCTGACTTTCCCTGCACCTTCTGATAATACATCTCAGTGAAATGAGAAAAGTAATTTCTGTCCGATGTAATGCTCGATAGCTTATTCAGAAAACTATGGCAATTTTTTAAAGTTTGAGATTCTGACAGAATTTTACGTGTTGTTTTCTCGCAGAACACTTTGTGCTCTTTCAAATTTGTTGCTCTCATGATTAGTGGAAAAGATCGTTTACGTTTACGTTTACGTTTACAATGTGAGTAATACAAGTTGATTTCTGATCTTTGTTAAATGCAAATTATTCAGAAGTCTTTTTTTATTACAGACACTTTAAAAATAGAAGGAAAAGTTGTTTTGTGTTGTTATCTCCTGTGGTAAGTGCATTTCAAACTAACTGCATTCAAATGCAACTTCTTACTGCAAATTAAATTTTTGTATTATCCAATTTAAAATGGCGTAGCAAAAAGTTGAGACAATTTCGCGCTAAAATTTTCTCAATTAAAATTTATACTATTTACAAATCAATTCTCTATCTATCAAATAATTATTTGTTCGGGAATGTTATATAAGATGTTGGATTTTAAATAATAATAGCAGTATTCATTTACGATTATCATACTATCCGGTAACGATAGTTCGTATCATTCATAACTATCAGTACTATCAGATGTTCATTTTTTGCATACCTCAGAACTTTTGAAGTATACTCACAGTAATAAATTCAGTATTTTGACTTCTAGAGAATTTGTTTGTTTTGCCAAAAAAGCTATAATATTTTTCAGATTAATATTAGAAATGACCGAAAATTTAGATAATAAATGTTGGCTTAATCTAAGGGAATATCTCTCTGTTGAATACATCTAATTATGAACTTATTTTCGATATCTCATCTAATTAAAAACTTATTTTCGAGCCTTTTTAGTAGCAAAAAGATAGGAAAATTACTTTTGTGGTTTTTGAATGATTGAATGCAAAATGAGTTCTGATAAAATTAAATAAGTTAATGGAAAGAATATATGAAATTTAGGCTCAAAATTTAGATAAAACCTTTGCTATTAACTCTTCTCTACCTCTCGAGACCTTAACTGGAAAGCTGTTTGACTGTAATACAAAATCAGATGGTCAGCAAACGTTTCACAAGCAGTGATAATTTCTACAATACAATCTTGGAATTAGAAAAAAAAAATTCATGAAAACATGTGGTGATTTTACATATTCTGTCTGCACTCTTAATGATCCAAAAGTATGGAATTTGAAACAAATTAGTATAACTCTTATCGTAAAAGCTTCTTTAGTATTACAAATTTTGCTAATTTGTTTCAAATAATTTATTTGCGATTTTCCAGAAGAATCTTTTGAATTCACATATTATATATTCGATTAAATTAAATTGAGTTCAGATATTTAAAAATAATAAATGTTTATGAAGAAAATGAAATTTCAAAGTTTTCAGAATCTTCATTTTGCTCCAATTCGTTTGCAATTTCATACTTTGAAGGCCATGCAGATATAAAACTAACATTTCCTACGTTTCTTTCTTCTTACTTTTTACTTGCAAAGGTTATACCTTAGCTTACACTTTTTGTGCGTTCGTGCTCATAATCCCTACTATATGAGATACGAGTCAATTTGAACTCATCTTTTTAATATGCGTTTTTGATTTGCAATTTTTGTTACGCAAAGTGTAAGCAAGGCTTCATTTTTTCTGTATGCAAATATATTTTCTCGTCTGTGTCTTTTTCTGTTTAATTTTTTCAATTAGCGAAACCAAAATGCGATTAAATGCTTCAACTTCTGTGTCAGTGGACTGATTGTTCTTCGAAAACGAATGACTTAGCGAATAGAACGGAAGAAACAAATTTTACGAAACAGAAAAAACTGAGAAAAGTTATTTGTCGCAATGAAAGTAATTTTGATGGAAAATCGCAAATCGCGCTAATTGCAAATGTAAAGAAATTCAAAAAACAGAGCAGTATCGCAATGATTTGAAAATGAAACAAAATGTTCACAAATTCGAAAGCAATCTGTAATGAAAAGAGACTGAAGAAAATAGTGCAAAATTACTTTTGCTATGAAATTCATTACTTTAAAGTTCAGTTAAGCTTACAAATTGTTGTATATCACAAAATTTTATTCAAAATTTCATGTTATGATGCTAAATTAGTAAATCAACAAACTTTATCAAATCAATAAAATAATTCAAAACTTCTCAATTTTTTTTGGAAAGGAAACTTTAGCATGATTTTACTATTTTAAAGTTTACTACCATCTTTCTTCATTATACATTTCGCATATCTCAAAATAACATTCATTATTTGTTAATTAAAAATTATTTTCTTGAACTCGCAGAGATAAAGTGATTTTGGTTAACTTTAGCAAATTGTTCTCGAACCAGTTTTTTCAAGTTTTCAAATTTATTACATGCAACAACAGCAAGTTTTCCATTTCATTATTCGTTTCAGTAATTGAAGAGAAGTCACTATGCTTCTGAAACCCCCTAATGGAAGCGACATAAAACAACCAAAAAGTTTTCACTTTTTCAGTTGTTTTATATTTCCGCCATTAGCTTCATCTGTTGTAACGCTAAATTATTTTGTCTGCGACATATTGTAAGAAGGACAATACTGGCAATTTTATTACTATCAAAAATTTTTCAGTCGTCAAATTTTAAGTCTAATTTGAGGTTGGCATTGGCACTGATACTATATTAATCCCAGTAATTCAAAATTCGGCCGATATTTTGCATCTGATTGCGTGCATCTCAAAAATTGTACTCATTAAAAGGAATGCTGTGATAAAAATAGATTCTGGAATAGCACATTATCAAATATCATTTGCGGAAATTTTATCTATTCTTTTGTTGCGATTTTGTGCTGTGAGAATATGTACTGCGTGTATTAGAGTCAAAAGTGCATGGTAAATTTTCAAGTATTATACTGTGAATACAATTTAAATTATATGACATCGACTGATACCATCTGATAAAATCACGCTGAATTTGTGTTGTGGATGTTTCGCATCAAAAAAATTTACTTTATTTTCAAAACTTTTTTCGTAAAAATCATTCAAAAGTGTCAAAACAAACACATGTTGAATTGTATTGACAATGTATAGTTTATGTTCATTATAGTATTCAATCTCGACATTATTTTAAACTAATTAGTTTCAGATCACTTTTGAATAGTTTATTCGCTGAAGTATATTGAAGGAAATGGCACCGTCATTAATTAAAATATTTCGTTTCAAAAAGCATAAGGATTATGGGGATGAAACTTCGAACCTTGTGAGTTATACTTCACAATTTTTTGCATTATCAACGTAAAGCAGTGAAAGCTTTTAGTCACTCAAGAATATTAAGTGCATACATGTTTTTCAACATAACTGACAAATGTGAACATTGCTTTGTATGGCTATTTTTACTTATTTATATTTATCATTTTCATTTTTCCTGCTTGTCTTTTTTGATATAATTTATTTATTTGTTTGCGTAAAAGTTAATATCCCACCAACATAATTTCTAGCAACTCGATACCAAGAGATCTGAACTGTTGTACTTGAAGAAATTTTCTTGTTTTATTCGCTTTTCAGAATAGAGAACAGTATATTTATAATTTTTTTTTCACATAGCAATTGTTACTTTATTTGGTATCTTTAATTCTTCCATTCAATTTTTTTTGTTCTAAATAGCAACTATTTTGTTTTTCTCCTCTTTTAGAATCGTAAAGACTGTTCACGTCATTCTTTGCGTTGCTGTTCACCGATTCCGTCGTGGCGATCTGATAAAGAAGCTATTTACATAAGCGGAGCGTCATGGACTCGGCCTTCAGCTCCATATTCTGTTATTACTGCACCGAAGAAGGGAAAACAAACAAGGTCATGTCCTGGAGGAGTATCTGCTGCACCTTTAAAAACATCTTGTAATATATATAAAAAATATGACTCAGTGGAAAACAAGTTTGTTTTATTACCTCTTTGTTTTGTCTTCCTACCTACTTTTGCATTAAGTCTAGTAAATTCCTTTATTATTAATTGATAAACTAATAATATATGGTTAATTATAGTAAATGTATTTTGCAGTTTTATGGAGAAATTCGTTGATTGATATTTTTACTAAAATATTTTCAAATTTAATCATTTGTGTTATGATTATTTTAGAAGCATTGGAATAACGGCTGATGCCAGAAGTTTTGATGCAGAAATCAAAACATCTGAATATGGTAGTGCTGATCCCAGTCCAGTGGAAAATTCACTGAACGTTTCCACACCATTCATGGAATCTGACGTTAATAATGAACACGAAATTGAGGTTTTTTTTTTTTTGAAAATAAGGTTTAATTATAATAAAATATGATATGTGGGATGTTTTTTTGTCTTACTGAGAATTACCAGTCTACTTGCTGAAATTTCGAAAAATGTTCTTATTTATTCTTCGTTTCAAAACAACTAATGAAGTGGAATGTTTTTTGCACTGTTGAGAGTAAAATTTTCCAGATTTGATATGATTGATAATCGGAAATATTATTCTAGCCAAATTTTTTAAGATCAAAAAGTATGAATGTGAGATACGAAAATTGAAAAAACGCATAAAGGAGGAACGGCAATATTTTAAAGGACAAATAATCACTGCACAGGTATCGTAAATAACTTTTTGTCATGATATTGTTTCTTTAGTTCTTAATTTGACACTTGCCAAATCAAGCTTTTGTTAATATTCCATTAATACATCAAACAAAAATATTCATGTGCTCAGGCTGTTTTCAGATTTCACTAATTCAGAATTTATGATCGAAAGAAATAATTTATCAGTTCGCTAAGTAATATTTACAGAAAGAAAAGGATCACATGAGACGTTATTTAGAAAAGGCTAGTCGTGCTGTCATGCACATGCAGCGAGGAATTGATCACGAAAGGCGAAAGAATTTAAATCTGAGGAAGCAGTTGCACGAATCGGATATGATTATCGTGAAAATTTTTACATTATTTCATTAAAATATTTATATAAGGATAGATTTTTTGAAGTTAAGCCGTGTATAAAGTACTTCTGATGACATCATATTATAGATGCAGAATGATCTTAAAAGGATCATTTTGCTGCATTCGATATGTAGCGTTCTCTAAATTTTTATTCTCAAAAAATTGTGAAACTTGAACTAATTACAAGCACCAGATTTTTTTCAGATTGGCTTACAGAATCAACTAAAAAATAGTCAGTATCGTGAGGCTGAGCGTATGGGTACTGTTTGTTGTCCATCTTGTGGTTCTACGATTATTGGAGCTGGTGAAGCACTTTGTGCACTCACTCATTCCGATGCTAATCTTTATGAAGATTCATTTTTATCAAATATTAGTGATGCACCAGATGAAGTAAAAAGTTTTCGCATCAGAAGATGTGAGACACCCAATGTTGCACCATCTCCACGAACTTCACCTCTCATGAAAGTCAGTTTAAAATCAACAGTTGAAGAATATGTATTTAATCAAGCATCCAGTTGATATGGATCTAAATTTTTTTCTAATCAAAACGAAACATGTTGCTCTTTTCGTGGAATCTCTTGTCAGCTAATGATAACTAATCGAACTGATAGGAAATAAACTTTCACATATTTATTTTTAGGATGTTAACATGTTCGAGGAACAAAGAATCGTGAATGACAAATTGAGTAGGTCACCACGTAGTCCACTAAAACGTTCATATTCTGATAGTGAATTACCATCAATGATTGTGACCGCTGAAACAGAAAACAGTTCACAGGAATGTTTATTGCAACTAACACATTTACCTACTCGCGGAGAATTATTATCGGAAAGTTTGGTTAGTCACGTTACGACATGAATACTTTAAATCCAGCTCAATACTTCACCTAATTATCATTTAAAATGATCCTTTAGGATGGCACCAGCTTCTCTTCAGATGAGGACACTGCTACCATTGAATTACTAGAAAAACAATTGAGACGTCGTGGTGATAATGTACGTTTCATACCTCCGCGGCGAGGTGTACGACAGGCAACATTTCGTCGCTTCGGCCGGAAAGAGCAGTGTGCATTGGCTGAATTCGATTATTTGCAAAACCTGAGTACCGATGCCAGTGGAATCGTAACTAGTTCGGAATACTCATCTCCGGAAGGACGTTTGGGAAAAGGGAAAGAGCCGAGGCCTTCAGGAAACCGTATGCTTTGTAAACTGAAACTATCCTCTTGATCGGTTTGCACCACATAGTACCTTGTAATTATAGAGAATCAGGCTTCTGGTATCACTCGTTTTTACATTTGCTGGAGCTGAGTTGTTGAATGACATCTATCTTTTGAACGCACGCACTTATATGTTTTTGGTATTCTTTTACCAAGTATTCAAATTTGTCTCATGAGTGCTTTATATCTAAAGAAATCCTTTGTTACTTCCTATCAACTTGTAATTTTAAGCTCGTTTTTGTGTGGAAGTAAACTATGACATGGATTTTTGCACTGTCTAAATAGCAGCTTCGTATTTTAAAACCATGTAATGTATTATAACCATACTAACCTATAATATTATAAAATATTATAATACATTAAGATCTTCTGCATATGCATTTTGCTGCATTAGGAAAGCTGAAAGCACATGCATTTCTCTGATATTTCAGTTTTTGATTTAAATCTATTTATGAATTTTTATTTCGTTGTGCCTGTTATTGAAGTCATATCATTCGTCTCGTCAAGTAGACAATTATGTGAACCAACTGTATTAATGTTTGCAATGCTTCACATTTGTAGAAACATATATATCATTTTTGTAGAACAAAACTTTACATTTTAGTCTTCATCAATAATCTCAGTACCACTTGTGCTTGTGAGCATTAAATAAATTTTACGCGCTAATGCTGGTCCGATCTTTCTTCCATGTTCAATTTCTTTCTGAGCTATCAATTGTATACCATTCTCCATTGTCATTGATTTTAATCTGCAAATTTTGGTTTTACATTAATTAACTGAGAAAAAAAAATATGACAGAAATGAAAGTCTTATCTTTTATAAAATACATTTGCTGAAGAATTTCTCAAACTCAAATGGGATATTGATTTATTGTGGTATACATAAAATAAATCATGCATTTCTGAAAGGATATGTGGATTTGGATAGCTAGTTACAATCGTTCGTTGTGCATCAGTTCCCATTCGATGTATTTGACTGAGCATTTTCATCCACCAGTCCGAAACAAGGAAAGATTTAGAGCCCTAAAATAATAATTTATGTTAAGAAGACAAATCCATGTTTCGTTAAGTTCAGCTTTGGTAACAGCATTTGTCGTTACATAAGCATTAAATGAAGAGAAGGAATGATTCCGTTGTCCTAGTACAGACATCAAGCTTTTACCAAATTTTCTTAGAAAACGAAATTTGATGAAAAAAGATGAGAAATTATCCCTGAAAGTACGGAAGATAATTAAAAACACACTTCTGTTACACCTTTCTTAATATCCACAATGGGTTGATTTTGCTGATTACGATCTATTTGGTCTTGCTGATCAGAATGCATTTGACTTCGTGCAATTGACCGATGCATTTGAGCAACGAGCATTGCATATTCTTCGGCATTCGAAACGAAACGAGTTTGCGCTTTGTAGCGTTCAAATATTTCCAGTACAAAAGATGCTATCTAAAAAAAGACTCTATAATATGAAGAAAACTGGAGCACATGGGACACTTATTACTTATTATGCAGCGTTTTGTACGCAGTTACATTTGCTCTGCACCTTCAAAACAAAACACGTGACTTAATCCGTTTAGTCATACGTACTTTTTCCTTGCGCATTTTCAATGTACCATACACGACAACGGTTAGTAAAGGTGAAGGGAATGGGTAAGTAATCATATACTCTTCAATAAAGTTTGCGATTTCTTCTGACGATTTAAACTGCGAATAACGCATCGCGCTAAATGATAGAATACAGAACTGCTCGTACATCTGAAATTAAGATGAAAAAGATACTAAAGTTAAATGATATTTTCAAGTAGAATTTTAATATTTTCCAGAGAAAATATAAGGTGAAAAACAAGCTCAACCAAAATTTTTGAGTCTATTTAACTCCACATATTTTACTATCAAGTAATTATAAGTTTTATGCAGTAATGTAGGATGAAATTATAGTGATTTAACTATAATTTAATAAAAAGCAAAGTAAGGACCCATATTCCAAAATATGGTTAACATAAAGCATGAACTGACTAATTTATCAGAACGGACAAATTCGCCATTTTCAATATCTCCTTGCAAAATGTTTCTCTTCCAACAAATTCTACTACCACTTCCATCAAAAATCAATTGATCTGATATTGCACGCTGCTCGAATACTCTCGTAATACATTCACAAAGATTTTCTGAAAAATAAAGAATTAGTGATCGTCTCATGAAAATGATTGATCATTCGTGCAAACTTTATGGATACAGTAATCACCCAACATATCAGAATAATGTGGTCAAATTTAACATCAGATGAAACACAATTTGTCATCGAAATAATAATACCTATTTCGGTAAGTAAATCAAGACTGACAAGGCAAAACAGATTTTGTTCGCACTTTGATTTTTTAGCTGCCGAGACTTCCCTCTCAAATCTAGCTAGATTTCTTTCAAGTTCCATTTGTTTCTGCAGCTCAATATGTATTAACCATTGATTTGGTAAATCATTAACAGAACGAACTAAATACTATACAGATAAACATGCAACTCTGCTGTAGGTATTTAACTTTCTTCAAATTTATCCATTATCACTGACAAAAAAAATTAAAAAAAATCAGATTTGCATGCAACCTTGATTACCTTTTTTTCCATCTGTTTTTGAATTTTCTGTTCTTTAACCAGTTGCTTTGCAGCCTAAATTGCACCTACTTTACAGCAAATCAAAGTGGAATTAAAATCAGTGTGCACCAAAGAACATGAAAGTTCAAACATTTTGTGCAAACTACTACACACAGTACATTTATAAGTAATTACTGTATAATATCGATATAATTCAGATAATAAATACAAATGGAGAATCGAATTCCAATTCCAAAAGAAGATCATCATTTTGTTTGCAGCAACACTATGCACAAAAAGAGAAAATTAAATCAGCAATTTATGACAGAAATATGGTCTCTAAGGAATATGAATGTCTCTCAGGACAATAAATGTATGGACAAATAATTATGAAAAACATACCCTTTCAGCTATAATATCCTCCTTTGTTCTTTTTTTCCGCTTCTTCTTGGTGAGTTCACCATTAACAAGTGCATGCGTTGGGGATTTTAAGGATTCATTCACCTGATCAGGCAATGTGCTAAATTCTGCTGGTTTATATTGCGGATTCGAAACTTTTGCAGCTGAAGAAGTCGATTTCAAAGATTGCGAAAACGACTGACGATTTGATTTTTCGGAGGAATTTTCGTTACTACACTTTTCAGAAACATCATTCCGGTGCTGCTCTTTACAAGAATTTGCAACTTCTTCGTGCGAATAAGATGAATGCGAATATTCTGCGCTACCGAAGTCTTTTTTGACTGAAAAAAATTTATCGCATCAACTAGAATTTTCGAAGTGCCATCTTCAGAGGAAGAAAAACTTGACAAATCGCTTATAAAACTAATTCATTGTTATATAGATAAATATGCAACTTTACTGCAATATCTAAGACGTTTTTCAAATGTATTCATTATCATTGACAAAAAAACTATTCCTTCACACTCATTCTGCTTAACAAAGAATGAAGCCTCAGGAACAAAATGCAATGCTCTTTCTGATAGATTCAAAACTCAGTGAAAAAAATGAAGTAAATAAAACTAAATAACTCACTAAATAGAACCAACCGTATTTCAGTAAGTTCGCATTCTCAGCATAACCCGTATTTTCCTTCTCCTCTATCAAAATAACACTGTCATCCATAGTTTCAATCATATACACTGCAAATCCGCAAAACGGACGCTTTTTTAAAAGCTAATGAAGCTGCTTGCATTCACGTGCATTACGTTGCATGACAAGAATGACCTAACATACGTGAATCCTTCATCCTGCAGTAGAAGTTTCGTGAATATAAACCAAGGTGGTGCGATCATGACCAAACTCCTTCAGCCAGCAACTATTCCTTTGTTGGTGAGTCAACTTTTATGACTCATCGAAAAGGGAAAATAATTGTGTTGCTGTTGCAGCACTATTTCAAAATGAAATTTGAATTATTTTGAGCACATGACATGTAGCGCACGTAATTTTGGTAATGAGCGGCATATTTGCATTCAGGATATGACAGCACGGATACTAATGTGCTTATATCATGAGAATATCATGGGGAAGTGTGCAAGAAGTCATACTCCTTTTGCCACGCTAACAAAAAAGAAATCACGTAAGTGTTGATTGAAGTCATTTAAAGTATTTACGTTGTTCAGCAAAAATTTAAGACAAAACTAATGAAAAGAATTAAATGACATGCTTGCAATGAATACGAAGTGAAAAGGAAATGGCAGAAAAAACATTGCTGGAAAAGTGTGAAAACAAAGATTTCGTATGAAATGGAAATGAATCCAACAAGAAATATCTTTGGAAAAAAACTAAATTGGAAAGCGAAAAATTGTAAAAATGTGTAATTTTAAATACAGTACGAAAGAAAAGTATAATAAATAAATGCACGTGGAATAGAATAATTATTGGAAAGTAATAAAGGTCAGCAAGCATTATTGTTAGATGCAAAGTGAAGTCTTTTAATTTTGAACAGAAGTTTGCTTTTTAGTACTTTAACTCACTCATAAATACACTCGGGTACTTGATGGATTAATAAACGAGCTGATTGGTTTGCTTGCTTATGAAAGTTTGGTTAAAATTAAAATAATCTGATTAGCCAATCAGTAAGTTAATCAGTAAGTCTTATCACATCAATTATTGATATTATCATTTATGCAAAAATTTTACAAAAAATTTGTTGCCAAAATTTAGTAAAATTTCATCCAAACGTTCAGTTTTGCGTGTTATTTTTATTGAACAGAAATCTCGTAAGTCTGATTCCATTGTAAAGTTGTCGTGGCGTTGAGCGGAATCTTCTCTGCACTGTGCCATTTCAAACTTTGAATCGAAAATTTCGCATCTAAAAAGAAGATAATTTTTAATAAGTTTGCAATGTAGTCTTAGACTATTTTTTATATCCTAACCATTTTTTTAATTCTAAATTAGTCAATCAAAAATGAAAATTGTTTAGTTGAAAGATAAATTTGTAATTGATTTTCAAGAGAGTTCACTTCGAGATATTAGCTAAAAACTGTTGATCATCATTGCAATTTATATTTTTTGAGTTATTTGACTGACACATTGCAGTATTTTTGTACTCTCTTCAGTGGTTTAGTGTGTATATATGAAGAATTTATAGCTGAATTATGTCACTTGTTGATAGTCTATTCTCTTGTTCAACAAATATTTGTGATACTCAGATTTCCGATAGGATGCATAAGCGTGGAAGACAAGCGCTGCAGCCACCTCACATCACAATCGGTCAAGCAGATGGCAAAACATCAAATTACATCTCAACAACAAAATATAATTTGATTACATTTCTTCCGTTATTTCTCTTCCAACAGTTCAAAACTTTTGGCAATTTATTCTTTCTGCTCATTTGCATAGCACAAGTCAGTTGCATTCGCATTCGTCTTAGATGCTATTTTGTCTACACAAACTGAGGCCTATTGTATATTTATTTCTACAAGAAGTTGTTTTCTAGTAATTACCTAAATTGCACTTTACTTTTTATCACTTATAGCTATTGACTGACAAACTTGACTGCAATACTTTTTGCATTATTATGCATCGATTGCTCATTTATTAGTTAGTTTAATTATTTAGTAATAACATTGATATAGAGGCTTTTACTTTCCTGAGAGATTTCTCAGATAGCTAAAATTCATTTTTGGAATAATTTATTGATTAATTTGAAGATTAATAATTTGAAGATGCAAAATTTACTTTTTACTAACAGATAAACTTTGTCTTCCATTATTACTTGAAGTTAACTTGGCACGATTTAATAACTTTTCTAGGATTAAATTGAATCATTACTGTTATGCTATGTTTTTAGTATCTTCCTGGAATAAATCCATATGGTACGAATACTGTTATCATTCCACTTGTTACTATTATACTTGTAGCTGCAGCAAAAGAAATATTTGAAGATTTTGTAAAGTTCTTAATTTACTTTGAGTATATAATCTAAGAATTTGATTTAACTAAAGTAACTGATAATAAGTAATAATTACATTATATTACTGGATGATATTGAAAAGTAAAGGTAATGGAAGATATGTTAAGGGACGATTGGTCGCCGATCGCCGTGTGAATCGAAGACTTGTGTTAACTTGTTTGCAAGATGAAAAATCTTCAAGTTGGAAGTGGGAAAGAATTCATTGGGCTGAGGTGAGATTCACATCGAATGAACTACTCTTCCCATATAGTTTTTTAGTAATTATGCAAAAAAGTATAAGCAACTTTGATTAAAACATTGTTTGATTCATATTTATGGCCGATATATCACGATTATTTGTGGTAAGTATATTCTAGCTGAAAGTTGGCCAAGTGGTTAAAGTGCTGAAAAATGAAGCAATTCCAGCGGATATTGTGCTTCTTTCCTCTAGCGAACCTGCTGGTGTAGCTTACATTGAAACGAGCAATTTAGACGGCGAAACTAATTTGAAAATCCGTCAATCGTTGCATTCAACGGCTTGGATAATAGACGACGACACTGCTTTGGTAAACTTGTTCAATTTAATTTGTTTCAAGTAAATTGTAATAAGTATTAATGTTATTTCATTAAATGTAGGAATATTATGATATTTATTTTATTTTACAATTTTCATCTGAAATATTCTATCCTAAAACTAAATTATATAAAGTGTGAACTTACATTTTTATTCCACAAAATAGAATAAAACTTGTAAAGTCATTAGGTAAATATCAATTTTGTTTATTTATTACAAAGCTCTGAACATATTGTCATTACCCTTAACTACTGTTTAATTTTTAATAATTTATTATCTAATAAAGGAACTGATTAAATGAACAGTAGCTTATCCACAATATATTAACCTTTAATATCTATGACCTTATCTGATAACTTTTTGCAAATAAATAATATATAAGTGAAATGCAGGCAATGTGCTCATGCCAGTCAAAACTGAATTGTGATCCGCCAAGTTCAGCATTGTACCATTTTCGTGGTGTCATTAAAGTCAGTACAATGTTTCTATTATTAAACAAAAACAAATTTAAAGACACTCAAAAAACGGAATATTCACTTGGTCTGTTTTTTCAATATTTAATTATTAAATTAATTTTTATTTATTAATGAAATAAATTTTCAAAGTATTAACTGCATTTTTGTAAACTTTTGGACACATTTTAGATGTTATGTCATTGATCAGTTTTATCATTTCTGTAATGGAAAGTTTTATAGTTAATTGAAGCAGTCACTTCAGCTTAATATTACTTGGTACAAAAATACTTGAATGTTAACTTTTTACATATCAACCACCAACTGACTTATTAATTATCTAATTGACATATTGATAGATTAACTGATTAATTAATAGATTATGATAACAAAGCTGTTGTACTGATTCCTTTCTGCTAACCAACCAGCTTGTGAGGAAAGTTCATGTCAGATTGTTCTTTCCCATAAAAGTCACTGCGCAGAGAAAATTTTCGATTTCTGTGTGTTGATAAAATATCAGATATCCTTTGACTCCCAGCATTTTCTAACTTTCAACCATCTCTTATCAACTAAATGTCTCTTCACGATGACTCACAATTGTCAAGAGATAATTAATTTAATGACAATATTTAATAATTTGAGCTAGAAAATGACACACTGAAATTGCTCAACTAATTTTTTCACTTCTACCGTGACAAAATTCGGTAAACTAATGACAAATGACAAAAATTGAATTGAATTTTAGCTGAAATTATTAAATATTTTTATTTCATATAAACATTAAATCTGATCAAAGCATTTAAATTCGTTCAATTACAGATCAATTTTTGTAAATGCTTAATTTTGACAATCATAAATTGCATCGGATTTAATCGGTTTTCTTATTACATACTTACAAAAACTTATTATTCAATTAACCATTAGTTAAGCAACTGTCACCTTAACATGAAGAATTAATTGGAAATGACATTTGAAGCTATGAATATTAATAACAGGCGCGAATCAATTACTACCTCGTGGATGTAGATTACAGAACACTGATTGGGTGTACGGTGTTGTTGTATATGCCGGTAAACACACAAAACTTGCCCTTAATACATCGAGAACTCGCGTAAAAGTGTAATTTCATTAATTTATGCAATATGAAATTACTTTTAACCAAATTATTACAAAAAATATTAATACGAAATTTTCCAAAATTTTTAAGAATTTTGTTTTCACAGCTAATATATTTCGAATTGGCTTCAACTGGTTCAAACTTACTTACAACTTTGTATCAACGTGTATCACTGTTAAGACATGTTATCACTGAACTCTCTCTGTAATGATTTTTGATTAAATAAGTAAATGCATATATTTACAACCAATAAAAATGTGCAAACAAAAATGATATCTGATGATAATAATTATTGAAGCTCGCTTGTACAGCGAATAACAAATAGTTTGATGATGATTCAGTTCGGTTATTTGGTTTTTATGGCTGTATTCAATGCTTGTTTGGGTTGCAGTAGTATCAGCAGAATCTACCATTACATGCCATACTTCCATGGTACTTCTTGTATAACTTATTTTGTAAAATTTATCTCATAAAATAAATAGCACAATAACTTTTTACAATTTAAAATTTTTACACTTATGACTATTGGTACTATCAAGTAGATCTACAAATTATAATTATTTTGAATAAATTGTAAGTTATAGCGATGAGTTTAAAAGTTAACTTGCATTTGTTAGTGTAGTTTGGTCTGTGCTGATTGTTCACACATATCTTAACCATTCATCTGAATTGCATAATTTTAATATTTATTAATTTTTTTAAATAAATAAGCTTTTGAAATAATTAGCATAAACTTGCTGCTACTCAAATGACTTACTGTTAGACTTTAATGCAATGAAAATAATTCATGATTTTGATGCATTCTCCTCAATACTTTTAATTACTATTTTCATGTTTGAAATTTAATTTATAAGTGACAACACAGTCAGTAATTGAAGATGACAGTAGCGGATTCAGTCATTTGCAGGAAATTTTCGTCGTTTACACATGATTCCAAGTGTAACCGGCTTAATCATATTCTACTCTGGTTTGATACCAATCAGCTTGAATGTAACCTTAGAAATGGTACAGTTATGCCAGGCATACTTTATTGAGCAAGTTCGTTTAAACAGTTATTAACTTGAAGAGGTAATAAATTTTCGACAGAAAAAATGAATAAATATTACAACAATTTCTTTCAAGGATTTGCATCTTTACGATGAGGATTCAGATACAACAGCTGAAGTGCGAAGTTCAAATTTAAATTCTCAACTTGGGCAGGTATTATTTACTTTTGTATTTTATAAAATGGAAAATTATAAAAGATCGACTGCAATTTATAAATATTAGTTAGTAATATTTGTGAGTTGTTGAAACAATCTTGAATTATTGACAGAATTTTGGATTTTTAGTATTTTTTGCGAAGTTTAGGTTCGTTATATAATCAGTGATAAAACTGGTACGTTAACGAAAAATAAAATGTGCTTCAAAATGTGTTCTGTTGGCGGGGTCAAGTATGGTACAGAAGAAAAAGAAAAGTTCGATGATAAAAGAATTCTTCACGATTTAGCAAACAATACTGTAAGCAAACTGTATCTAAAATCTACGTATTTGAGATCTGAATTTCACTTTCTTAGAATTGAAATAAAATAATTTGAGGTCAAAAGTTATTGTTTTTTACTTTTAATTACAGCAACTTTAATTTTAATGATGTTTGGTTTCTAAGGAATATAGTTTTCTATGTTTTTTGTCATTTCTAATCAATTTCAGAATTAAAATCTTCGCAAAATGTTTTTTAAATCTAATAAATATGAATTATAATGACAGAATAACGCAGAAGCTATACGTGAATTCTTGACTTTGATGGCCATTTGTCATACGGTTGTACCAGAGAAGTTAACTAATTCTGAAGTGCAAAAAATTGTCTACCATTCACCTTCTCCAGGTTTGACTTATTATTACAAATTAGAATAATAATAATAATAATAATAATAATAATAATAATAATAATAAGGATTAATTAAGTTACAGTTTTTAACTTGATTAATCATT